>JAWWMW010094213.1:0-11482 GCA_035048345.1 Echeveria elegans
TGATTAGAAGGTAAATCAACGGTTATGATCTCTTTATACTTTTTATATTTAACACACTTTATACCGGATCCCTACCCATTTTCTTTTCCTTCCATTTTCCCGCGTACTCCCCTTTTCCCCGCATCCAAAAGGAGGGTACAAATCTTTTAAAAAAAATTAATTCAGCATTATTCATCTTTCATTCGATGGATAATTTACAGATAAGAATGACATTGGAACTTATAACTCAAAAAGTTACAAATGTTCTTCAAGGCAACTTTGTTTCCAGACCCAGAGTTGCCAGATTGACGAGGCTAACTATAACTAGTTATCCGAACTGGAACCGAGTCATACTGACTGTAAACAAGGGAGAACTCGAGTTTTAGTAGCAATAATTTATGGAGAATGCTTCATATATGAACTAGCAGTAATCAGAAAATGGTTTTTGAACTTGTGTATCAAGGAGCCGCACAACACTGTTTAGTTGTCCCTTTCCTTTCACGAGTCTACAACTACCTGAAGCTGAACAAAAAGTTAAGATCGTATGCGTATGAGCGAAGGCCGAAGGGAGGTGTCTTTGCATCTAACCCATTCAGTAATTCATGATTACGGACCAAATTGTCAAGGCAAGTAAAGGCACTAGAGTACTGACACGACGACGCCTTGATAGCCTTCACTGTTGTCTGCTAAATCGAACCAAATGTGCTGAGCAGAAAACAACCAGGATTTCAAAACTCTGACAACCACTCAAGGCTTCCTCCATTGCCTAGAATTTATTTTATTGATCAAGTAGTCCTCCAATCCAGCACCAGCTTCAATAATTCTAGTATTCTTGTTAATTTCGATCTTTTGTAGACTTTCCAACAGTTGAAGCATATTGGGATCCTCATGAACCCCACAAATCCGTGGTAAAACCAACAGCCAGGTATCCGTATGTGGAGCCTCTCCGAGCTGCAACATAGCCAACAACACCGCACAACCTTCCTCAACCTTACCAACATTACATAACCCCTTAATCAAAACATGAAACCCGGAGAAATGCGGCGAAAACCCTTTCAAAATCATATTATCCATATAACGCTTTGCATCATCAAACAACCCTTGATCACACAAACCACCAACCAACGTCCTATACGATACCAAATTGGGCAAACAACCATTCAACGGCATATCCTCCATAACCTTACACGCATCCAACGCCCTACCTTCCCTACAAAACCCCAATATAACCGTATTGTAATGCATGATATCCGGATTACATCCTTTCACCTTCATTCTACACAAAAGCTTATAAGCCTCACGAAGCTTCTTCTTCCTACACAAACTATTCAACAACGTAGTATAACTCAACGTATCCGGCACAAACCCTTTATTCAACATATCTTCCAACAAATCCACAGCCTTACTCACCTGACTCTTCCTACATAATCCTTGCATCAAAATCCTATAACTCTCGACATCCGGCAACACATCTCTCTTAAACATTTCATTGAACAGCTTGTAAGCAATACTCAAATCATCATTCAAACAAAACGCTCTCATCATAATGTTATACGATCTTGCATTTAAATCAATCTCAAGCCTTCCAGCAGCTCTAAATATATCGAAAGCCGGGCGGAGATAGTTCCGGTGAGCAACAAGTATTTCAAGAAAATGATTCATATGCTTAGGTAAAGGCTTACAGTTAAACTCCAGCATAGTGTAGAAGGTTTTGAATACCTTGTCAGGCAAATTGGCATCAGCGTAGAGACGGACGATGTCGGAGAAGAGGCCGGGAGTGACGGAAACGGCGTCGTGTTTTAAGCGAGTGAAGATGGATTGCATTAAGGTGAAATGACGAGCGCGGCCTAGTTTGAGAATGAGAGTATGGTAGGAGGAGTAGGAGTGACGGAAGTTGGGTTGGTGTGCGGCGAGATCGAAGATTTCTTTGGCGATGAGTGGATCGGTTTGGGAGGCGATTAGCTTCTGAACCCTTGCTGGTGAGCCGATTGAGGATGTGGAGAAGAGTAGATGAGGAGTGAAGGATGCTGCCGTTGTGGCGAAATAAGATGAAGAAGATGACGACAGGAGACGAAGGGTCAGCATCATCTTCTTCTTCTTTGAGAAAAAATGTGGTTTTGGTTTCTGGAGAGATTTTGAAATCTGAGAATTTATACATACACTAAACTGAGTTTAGTTACACCTGCAGTCATAGTTCCGTCCCACATATCGCGCAGTTGGCTCGATATGCATACTGGGATATCGATGCGCCATGGCGCAAGGCGGCTCAGATACTTAATGGGAATGAACACAACAAATGAAGTATGCTGGTACTGCAAATTATAGTGTAGTGTTGTTGCTGGGCACTTTTGGTTGCGGTAAAATAGGGACTTAAGATTTTGTTCCGTGCACGATGATAAGCTGAGGCCATCAGCACTTTTCGATCTTCTCATGAATTTTGATTCCATGTGATTGCAGAAGACTCAGTGCTGCGTGAATAACCAAGTGTACCAGGTTTAGTGTTATTCTTATTGAATGATATTGTTTGACATCTAAAAAGAAAGCTGAACAGCACCTGGCTCGTAGACTTCTGGTTCAATGGGTCTCAGGACGCCTCTTTTTTCAATCTTGTTTTCTAGCAGAAGCTGCATATTTGTACACAAACAAAAGTTATATTTATTAGAAGCTCAACTATCTGAGGAATGTATTTGAATTCGAACAGTTGACGCAACATACCAGTGCTCCAATGGCTACTGGAACTCCAACCGTCAAGGCCATGGCTGTTGTAGTTTTTCCTTTCTCCGTCTTTCCAAATTCTATCACGGTGCCTGTATGTTTTTCCGGTGGTTGGTTACCTGGGAACTCAACTTCTAACTCATGATGCAACAGAACCATGTCCTGTTCACACAGCAGATGGTTATCTAATATACTTCTGTAACGAATCCAAATTCACTCTAGCAGTTTAAGCACCATCTCAAATCTCTATGTGGTATGGAATGAAGCTAAGATGATTACCTGTTCATTGTTGGAGTATGCTAATCTTTCTTCCATGCGTAGGCAAGTTATGTCAAATGCAGATTTACAGGAAGAAGGGATCACAGTCGGTTCGAGAAGTCCCAGGAATCTAAACCATGCAAAAAAAACAAAATTGAAACAAACATGCGCTCCAAAAGAAACGACTCTGTTTAGGTATATGTTTACGATTTATCTAAGGAAATGAAAAGTTAAAGTTGCTAATCACACTTACATAATTGTTTTAGCAGATTTTAAGGCAGTTCCGTGCTTTGTGCAATATCCATTACTTAGAATCCTTTCAGCTAATTTCTTCTCTCCCATGGTATCTTCATCAGTAGATGCACATTTAACTTGAAGAAGTTCATGCACAAAAGTCCTAAATGTAGGACTCTTCCCTTGATTGAGACTTGGATGTGCAGCAGAGTCAAATAAACCTATTCTTGCTAGGGTACCCATTATTTCACCAAAACCTGTAAAAAGTTCTAATTTTTTAATGTCGGATTACATTATTTAGTACATAAAATAGATCGATGACACGTAACTTAAGCTAACATGCTCTACCCAAAACTTTATCTTAACAGGTTATGCGCAAGTGCAACCAAAACAAAAGGCACTTTACCTTCATAACGCAGAGTTCCTCGAAAAATGGTCAAGGCCTCTGGCTCTATTCCATATAGATTTCCATAAATCAAGGAATTGCGATTTGGAAGACACTCCAATGCAAAAGCTGGAAGATCAGGTAGGCGGAATTTCGAAGCTGAATCATAAAGATCTTCGCCTGCAGATTCAACATATAATTTAATGACATACCCCCATGGATTTATTGTTTAAGCTAAAAAATGAAGTCCGCCATTTGGAAACTAAACTGCCAATATCTCATTTTTTTGAGCTGTTTTGTTCGACAGGTGAGAGGATCAACGCATTTGAAGAAAGCCATCAAACATAAACTATTTTGAAACCTCTCAGTAACACACCCGTCTCTGAAGTATCAGTTCATTCACAAATGTTCATACTCACCCTTTACATGGATTGTTTCCCCGTTCAGCTTATAAGTTGCCGGGTTGCGTCCAGCCCGAATAGCTCCTGCTGGGCTCCAACTGGGGAAAAAATAAACTGGAACTTCAGTTACCATATTTTGAAATAACGGACCCCTACGTTTCTAAGCAAGCCTATACAGCAGAGTGTACGAAATCTTCCATAAATTATCAAGTATTCCGCAAATACCTAAATTTGTAAGCCAGTGGGTTATTTGCTGCAGCAGGGGATGGAAGACCGCCACAGTAAGAGGTGAATGACTTAATTTTCCCGCTCCTCGCTTTTGCGTCGCTGATCATCTTCATAGCCATCATATGATCTGAAATAAGCTTTTTTCAAACTTGGCCAACAATTTAAAAACAAGTGATAAATCGTTTCAATGATAGGCATCACAGAGTATTCGTAAATTATCCAAAAAACCAAAACCAAAACAATATGCAGAGAGAACTCATCCAGAACATATCTATTTACCACATTAAAAATCACTGACTTTAAGCTCAAACTTAGGTACAGATGATCGAACAAACTAGCTGACCTATCCCTGGGTCTAATCCCATTTCCCCGAGAATACTGATGCCAGAAACTTTAGCTTTGTCATCAAGCTTTGACATTGAGTCATCAACATAGCTGGCTGTCACAAGATGCTTTTTTTGCTGCACATAAATAAAATCAAATTAGAATATGACGGCCAGAAAACTAAATTACTCGGGTTAAACAATGCTAATAATTCTCAAGGACAAGCTCATACTATAATGTCATTACAGCTATTGTTCAAATTTAAATTACGCTGTTCATGGGTACGATGAATAGACATGGATGCATGCGAAACTAAAACATATTTCATAAAATTCAAAAGTCATTCATAATGTAGATATATACCTTGATACATGATTCAGCTATGATAAGATGACAACTGGGAGGCAGCAAACTTATAACAACATCCGCCTGAATAAAGCAAGAGAACGGTCAGTTACCCAGGAAATCGAGGATACCGACATTCTTAGGCAGTCACTTTGCAATGTAGAAAGCATCCTTCAAGTAACTTCTAAAGAACGGTACACAATCAATTACCTGGGAAACATGCTCATTAAGCCTTTCAGGATCTGCCACGTCAAGCTGAACTGCCGTTGTGTTTGGTAATCCTTCAACAGTCTAAAATTACATCCAAAATACCAAGTGAGTCATTGATAAAGGAATGGAGGCAATGATATAGCTTGATCAAGCAAAGTCGGAAACCTGACAAAATTATCTTAATGAAATAGTAAAAATAATCACTGAAACAAGCTTGCTACGTGGCTTTTTATCTGACGTCAGACTAGAGAAGGAATCCATATAATTACATGAAACATGATTAAGTTTGTAAGTAAACACCGAGTACTAAGATGAATTATTTCCAACCATACCTCTTCAGCATCTTTGATGTACAGAGAAGCAACAACTGTTTGAACGTCATGATCATCAAATTCAGCCGATGCTAACAGTTCAGCAGCAGGTCGACACACCCGACCAGCACCAATAATTAACACTGAAAGTTTTCTCTTGCTGTCGTTATTCATAATGACAGTCTCCTGAACTTTACCAACTTTCAGCAAGACTCTATAAATTTTGCGGTCAATAGATCCATCAAGTTGTCTTGGATTTGCTAGAGATGTCAAGGCATCAATAATGTTATCTAGTACGTCTTTGTCATCAGCACCAACCTACAAACAAAATAATGAGATTCTCCTTTCACATTCATCGAAATAAAAACAGAATCATTACCTAAGTGACATACTATGGATAACAGGATCCTAAATTCATCCAATTGGTTAACAATCAAATGCCAAATCAATAAATTTTTTATCATTTGTGTCTAAGCTTGGAAGAAAAAGGGAACTGCAAAGTATCAGTTCAAAAGCTTATCTGCATTTTATAGTAAGAAAAAGGAGCTAACTGACATCCACGTCGTACTTACTTCAAGCTCCGAGTACGACACGGTATCTGTACTTTGACCTACTTGGCACTTGGCCAAGTGAAAAGAACCACCTGCAGCTTCAATAATATCTAGAGCCTCATTAATGAGAAATTGATCAAACAAATGGCCACTTAATGAGACCTGCAAGTTCACAATAGGATCAGCCAAAGTGATATTAAGGAAATGGAATATTTTGTGGATGAACATCAAATGACAGTTATCAAAAGAGGAATTACGTACCAGTATACTGTATTTCTTTTTATTCGAGCCCCCGTTTGAGATGCTATGAGGTGAGCTCCTGAAAGAGAAAGGGTAGCAAAATTTTAGATGATATAATATAAGTATACTGTATGGTGTGAGACCATGATCGAATTTGAAACTTACACGGCGTCAGAGCCTCTCATACGAGGAATATACTCAAACAAGGGAGTAAGAGTGCCACAGTGCACCAAACATGCTCGTCTAAGGTGTGCTGGTAATTCTCTAATGTCTTTCGATGAAGCTAGGTTATCAACAAATTGTGAAAGAATGTCACCAAAATGTTGGGAAGCCTGCATATATTGAAAAGAAGATTCAGTAAAACTTGCAAGACGGATCCTCATAACACATTTACACCAGTTTTTTGTTTAGGGAGAACTACAACACCTCTTTGGCAAACTCTGTTGGAAGTATATCAACAGCTGAGCATATCACACCGGTACCATTTATGTCATCATGATATGAAGAATCAACGGGATCGTATCTGTTGTCCGCATTAATGTAATATTAGCACAACAAAGGAGAGACTTAACAATATTCTGGAAAAGGTAGATGATTGCTGCTTATATTCTTAGTCCTTTTGCAATTTATACGGCAAACTGAGGATCAGTTGAGTGATTGAGCTCTTGAATTGTTTGGATTTTTTGAGTTCTTTAGGCATACAAAAAATTTTCTATGCTTACCTGAAGAATGGTGAGTCGATTGATGTAGTTTTGTTAACAAATTCAATAGAGCCTCCAATGTCACAACTGATGTCACATATTCCAGTTAGTCGGCATCCGGTCCTCATTAGATCTTGGAGTTGGGGAGTACTTAGCAATCTTGGGAATCTGGGCTCCCAATACATGCAGTTGACTACCCATAAAAAATAAGTATTCTTATCAACCATACAAACACAAAAAGAATGATATCACAAACAACCAGAAATCTTTGAGTGTCTGTGCTATGAATGGAATCATTTCCTGTTGCAAAATCACATTTCTTAGATAATAATCTAATTATGATGTTATGAAGGCCCATTTCCGGAGGCTGACAATAAGTTATGACTACTCATCACGACAAAGAGATGGCCATCAAGATGTTCATGCCCCAATAACAACTTTATCTTAGAGAAAGCATTGGTGAGCTAAAAATGAGCACAGGGTGTGAGAAGGGCTAAAATTTGAAGAAAGTTGTTATATATTCACTTTATAGATATTAGATCATACCTATAACAGATGCGTACGGAGCTATATTCTTGTGAAAAACTGGCCGATAATGCTCTGGATGTGCATAATAATCTGCCTGTTAAAAAAACAAAAATATCTCTCAGAAACAAACTTATTTTCTCTCATATCAAAAACTACATAGAATGACCACACATTGATGTGTCTTCCAGTGACTTCCACAAAAAGTGCATAAATTACTGGTATGTTTTTAGTCAAGTCAAGATTTAGAAAACAGAATGACACAACTGTAATACTGTGGGATTTCCAGGAGGACAGAGGTTCATGGGACAATGGCTAATAGGATTTACGCCGTGGTCCAAAAACTTACTATTGGGATACTGATCAAAACCTTCATTGAATGTAGCAATGATACTTTCCAGAGTTTCTCATTCAAATATTTCACCTTTTGTGTACATATGTATGCTTTAGTTTCAATAGAGGTCTTCATGTGACTATGAAGCTCGGATAAGGCTTTAACTTGGATGATATTTGAAATAAACACGGAAAAATAATACTGATGAACTACAGTTAATAGCCAGAATAAGAACATCAATATGGGATGTACCTTATCAAATGTCTTTTCCGGATCTGTGTGTTCTACCATATCCTGAGAGGTTACAACACAACCATATACTTGAAAAACCCTCTTTGATGTACGCTCAAGTTGCATTTTATCCTACACAAAACAAATTAACCAGAACTCTTTAGTGGAGAAAAACTCAGTAAAAATGTTAGACATAATCGTAACATAAGCATTCAACAAAAATGCATAGAGGGAAAACCAACACTTTCTGTCTCCTGATTTGAGTTTTCTCTTGTTGGGACGACATCTGGTTCTGGTTAGCATACTTATGACAGCCAATGTCTCACGTCATGGTGCTAACAACTCAAATATAAGGCATACATAACTACCATGGCATAGTTGTAGTAAGCCTAACTACAAAAGTTGAGCATATGATCAACAAGTGCTGAAATGCCATCCTAGAACGTCCAAACATATACCACTAAAATGCAGCACAACTGCAGAATGCTATCGTCCTCCAATGAGATGACCTAAAAAAGAGATCAAGTTTCTAACAATATTTACCTTCTTGAAGATTTCTTGAAGCTGGCTTGGTTTCACAAACTTATGAGGAAGAAGCTTAAATATTTCTTGGGCACCTTCTGAAACTGAAAGAAAAACAAAATTAGTGAACTCATACGTGTTTAGAAGAACCAGGCGCCTATTCCATTATGATGACCTTAGAGCTAGCACCGACAATATATATCATACACATCCTGAACCTTTAAAATATTTCGCAAGCATTTTAAGGCCTGACTATACCATTTCCAGAACCAGTAAATACAAAAACTAGAGGACAGACTCCCACTGGTAGCCCCAAGGTTGCTATTTCTTCACCCACAGATATAACTGCAGCTTTGGCCGCTGCCAGAGATGAATACATGTAAGATGCTCCAATAGAAAGGAACGGTGTTGAGTATCCAAGGTTCAAGTAACCTGGCAACGAAAATCATAAACAAAATGGGGGATAAAAGGACATCGAGCATACACAGAACATCACCTTAACGTGTTGAGTTTTCTATTCTTTTGAAGGTAACAGGAAAAAAAGGTTTGAGATGTGAAAATACGCGAGTATTAGATTCATACGTTGCCCTAGCCCGCGTAAGAAATCGATCATTCCAGCTCTACCAGCAAATTTTCCAAAGGCTAGTAGCCTTTTTCCATGATCACCAACAATGAGCTCATAATCATAGAGCGTAGCCCTCTCAGAAAGAATCTGAATTCCAAAAGTGAAGTTAGCGACACTTCCACTGTTCCACATAAACCAGGCCTAAAGATACATATCACTTGAAACTTAAGGCACAAACCTTGTCTAGCAAAGACATGTTCTCTTTTTGCGCTTTATGAGTATGCGAGAAAAAAGCATAAGCACGGTCGGGAAGGATCATTTCCAACTGTCAAAGTTCAACAAATGCTCTTAGAAAAAATCCCACACTACTGGAACAGATTACAAAAAATTAAACAGCTCGGTATCCTTACCCTGGGTTGCTTAACACCAACTATAAGCCCGCACTCGGACAAATCCTCAGAAATTTCACATCCTACGTCCTCATACAAAGCATCGTGATGTATCCGTCTAGTAGAAGGCTGCACAACTATTCTCGTCACTCTACCACTGTTCTTATTTCTGTTCAAAAGCCGCGCACAATGCGCAGGGGTCAACGGCGTACGTCTTTCCCATACACTCGTTGTCTCAGATAGTATTCCCACTACACCATTTCCAAGCAGAGTCCCTTTCTCACCTGCTTTATCATTAAAATAAATACCCTTTTTTATTTTCCGAAAATTGATGACAAAACACACAAAAAAATCTCAACACACACATAAGCTAATAAAACAACATGCGATCAGTTAAGACAAGCAGATTGATGGCTTATAGTATAGGGTTTGAATGCGTTGCAAGTTTCAAAATTAATTAACATAGAAATCGAAAAAAATTAGTAGTCAGCTGCTTTAATCACATTACCTGAATTGGACTGCTCCATTGATCAAACCGGAAGCTCAGCTGCTGCAATTTGAAAGAAAATCAAAATAAAAAATTGGTGCGAAAATCAGAATTGATTTGGCTGAAATCGAGGAATGATCAAATCGATACGATCAGCAGATTCACGACTGAGTGATTAATGAATGAATTAATTAATTGATTACATGCAGTAGCTAGCAGGATTAAGGATACCGGAAGCCGGTCGGACACGTGATCGAAGCAATGGCGATTTCAGGAAGTGGTTGCGATGGGAGGGAGAGAAAGAAGAGACGTAATGTTATAAAACGACGACGTTGATGCGAAAGAGGAGTTGGTGATGTTTGAAGTTGATGGGTGTCCTCGTCATCGCCATAATCGTATCGTATCGTCCTATTTATCATAAGGTAACCCACCAACTTTTTACATCTTTATCTCTTAATTTGGAATATAAATGAATTTTTTTATAATTTAAAAGAGACAAAATTAAATTAATGACATTATTTTGTACCAAAATTAAATTTTGTTGGTTCTAATTTATAATCTTTAGATATAATTAACTATCGTACCGTCTGTCGTCCCAACGGGAATACGTCGTCTCAAATGTGCAATTGAATAGGTCAAATATGGGCGGGATCGATTAATTTTTGGGCCCGTGTGGTCCGTGTAATTTAAAACTTTTAATTTTTTAATGGGTCGGGTTGGGTTCGTGTGGTCTGTGTAAGTTTAAATTTTTAATTTTTAACTATTAATTTTTAATTTTTAATGGATCGGGCTGAGCTCATGTGATTTGTGTAAAAATAAATTAAAAAACTTAAAGATAGAAACAAAATAGATAGTTCATACTTTGAGCGTCCATCCCCTCAATCGTTATATATACATAGATGTTATGATGATTGGCTTTAGCCATTCACACTGACACCTATTACGTCTATAATCTATACTTGTCTAAGTTTTTTCTCCACAAACTTCCAATCCCTTAAACAAAGAAAATGTGTCAAATTTTTGAATATTAAAGAAAAGAAGCCAGTTTTAATATAGGGTCATTGTCTAACAATAATAATGGTAGTGTTGTTTGGTTAATGATTCATTTATACTTTTTCCTCTTTCATTCGTCCTTCGTGATGTGTTTTTTTCCACTCTTTTGCGCAGGTTTCCTTTATTATCCTTGAAACTTTTTCTCTAGTGTGCATCCTTCCTTCTTATCATCTGTTAGGTTGTATTTGTATTCCAATGTGATGCTAAGCAAGTTGTGGGATTGGTCAAATGAATCGTCAACGGCCGGACGCCCGAGCTTGAATGGAGAGAAAAATGAATTATATTCTATGTGTCTGACAGTGACTAGTTCAGTTGACAAAAATAGAGATTAGATTGGTCAATCGCAGGAGCCAACCGGATTCATATCCCGTGCAGCTACGCAAGTAGTTGCACAGGAAAAAACGATAGCGTTTCATCTTTTTTTAATGTCGTCACGTGCTCACTCCATCTCTCTCCTTCTCTTCATCTTCATCTCTCCTCCACGGTTCCACTTT
>JAWWMW010094221.1:0-21582 GCA_035048345.1 Echeveria elegans
TCCTCCACCACCACCTCCACCACCACCACCCCTCCATCACCACCCTCCTCCTCCACACCTCCACCTCCACCCCCTCCTCCACCACCACCACCACCACCACCACTCCACCACATCCCTCCTCCACCTACAGGCAGTTTAGGTGGCATATATATTAGCAGGTTACACCTAGACAATTGATTAAGCAGTTGGCTGTTTCTTACCCCAAAATATGTAAACTAAAATATTATGTAGAAAAAGTGATTGGCTGTTTGAGAAGAAGAGGCTTGGCATTGGCTGTTGGAGTTTCTTCGGCCTTTAGTTCGACTATCAACTCTATGCAGTTTGCAGAATCTAATAATATATGCTGCCTTTTTTTTAGGATTACAACAAATTTTGTGCCCGAGATACAACAAACGGGTCTGATTGAATAGCGTAGTACTGATTCTTAAGAGCTTGGGCATAGATGATTTGGTGCATTTTGATTTTATGAATGCTTCTCCGGTGGAATCCTTGATGAAATCTTTGGAGCTTCTTACGCACTTGAGGCTTTGAACAAGCCCTTAAAATCCTATGCTGTCAAAAATGATATTAGTGTCTGATAAGAACAAGTGCTCGGCTGAAGTCATATCAAATCTATCTCTTCTCTGCAATGCTGTCAATGGGAGACGCCCCAAGGATAAAAGGGTCTGCGGTGATAACTCAAGGAACCACTTCTACACTGGAGGCGTTGGTGATCACAGTGTCATGCTCAACATTTACAACACACGGAAAGAAACAGCCTTTTCAACTACCAGGTTCGAAGCATGAAAAGCGCTATAGATATCCGCAATCGACCGGAAGGACTTCTGAGAAGGATCATCGTCACTGAACTAACTTCTAACGTGAATGATCATGAAGCAATACTCAAGTCTATGTGTTCGTTTGGGATTCATTGACCACCTGTGTCGCCGCCTGAAGTGTTCCTAAACAACTTGACATGAAGATAACATATTCTTGTGTTCAAATAAACGAAATAAAAAATACTTCTCTGAGCAAATAGTAATGTTTCATTTTTATTTACGATGTAACATGTGAATTTAACAATTATCATAAATTGTTTCTAAATAACGAAATCTATTATATAATAGAACGCAGACACTAAAGGATAAAATTTTGTCCACCATCAATCATTTAGCGACGAGTCAGATTTCATCGCCAATTTCTTTTTTTGTTGCTAATATCAATTCGAATACGACAAAATAGACATTTGACAAAATAGAAATAAAATAGAATAGAAAAATTTTAAAACCCAAATTAATTAAAATTACAAATTCCAAAATTTACAAAATTCACATTTAAATTTTAAATATAAAATTAACTATTTTTTACAAATTAAACGTTAAAAAATAAATTTTGTTTGAAATATATTGAAAAGCTTGTGAAAAATTGAATTGAAATATGGAAAAAATTTCCGTTGGAACGACAGGAGCAAAGCTAGTGTTTAATAATTCACACAAAAATCAAATTGATATTTTTAAATGATGAGTGCTTTTAATAATCTATCTATCTATATAAATGAATATCTAACTAACAAAACATACATTTACCAACCATACATTTACCAACAACATGTAAATAAATTCATATCACCTAACTAAACTATTTCAACTAAATTAAAAATTAAAAATTAAATACAAAAAATTAAATTTAACAAAGAAACAATTTCCGTCGGGACGACGGGATCGCCACTTGCTAATAATAAAATTGGTCGGACTGAAAACCAACATTGAAATTGACCCATTCTAGGATACTTGATATTGTAACAGCTAGTTGAGTATATGTTAACAAATTTTTTTAACACATTTATTACTATAAATGAATAGCATCCGTAACCGTCACAATTTGTCCGTACCAACCATGCAAAATTAGTTGCAAAAACCAACCATTTCGTTGCAAAAACCACACTCCGATCGTGAACATCTCCAAACTTCCGTGAATTTTAGTAACTGCTCGCCCCCTCTAACCACACTTCTCTGACCGTGTTGGAACCGTTGCTAATATCCAAATAATTTAAAATTGCTCATATATCTTAGGTTAAAATTTGAGTTGATATTTGTCACTGTATTTGATCGGGTATTTACCAATTATTGATCGTATTTGACCAATTTATTAATTGACGTATTTAACATATTTCTCCGTATTTAACACTAATTATCTGCGGGACGGCGGTAACAAAATCAATATCAAATAATTCTAATTTAATCTTCACAATGCTTCTAGTTCAAATATAACTTTATTTGTTTTTATCCAATTTATATTAAATGCCACTAACAGCGTCAATCTCACGCTCTCACAGCTAAGAGGCCACACCACTTACTCGCTTCATTATAACGCGACCGTTACTATATATATATATAAACGGCTCCAAGGACGTCATTAACCAGTTACGACTTTTGATATTTTTGGAGGAGCGGGAGGTGGCGGCGACGACGACGACGACGTTCGTCAGCTTGGTATGTCATTCCTATTTGATATGTTGTCGATATATTCAAATGTGATTAGGGTTTCGCCCGAAATTGGGGTTTTTGAAAACTTATGGTTGCGTTGATTTGGATTTGGATTTGGATTTGGATTTGGAGGAGCGGGATGTGACGGAGATGAGGAACATCGCCAATTTTGGTATTTGATTTCTGTTTGATCTGTTGTCGATATATTCATACGTGTTTCATCGGGTTTTAAAAATTAGGGTTTCACGAGTTGATTTGTTTTTGACGTTTTCTGTTCTTGAAGTTTGCCACTCCGGTGTTTATTGTGGTTCTCTGTTTTTCAAAATTTTAATTATGTGATGGGGATCTAAGTTGCAAGGTGGGGATTCATATATTACTGGGATGGGTGAATTGATAAAGTATTCATTGGCTGAGTTTCGATTTGGCTGAGGCAGTGGGTAATGCATAGCTCCCGCCATATTGAAATTTATTGAATGATTACTTGATATTTTAACTTCGCAGTGCATCTGTAGTGGTGCCCAGGCTCCTGTGAACTTCAAAATGGATGTTCAGTTGATGTCGTGACAAATAGGAAATGATTTTATTGGTGGTGCTTTACAGTCTCCACCCCTTACAGATTTACTTGATACCTTGCTAATGCGAGAGTCCATCACGTAAGTTGTCTTTTTTCCTTGTTTTTCCTAAGTTCGCATTTTCTGTACTTTAAACTTTAAAGTTTCGATCAACTTTTGAAGGTGTGGAATAAGTTCACTGAAAATTTTCATGTTTCTAGGTTATTTATTGCTGAATAATTGGTGTTTTTATGTTGGTTCCTTTGGAGTTCACTGCAAGAAACTTTCATGTTACGTATTTTATGTTCGTTCCTTTGGGTCCGGGTTGTTGTTTAAGAGAAGATACTGATTAGGGACACCACATGAATTATTCAGAAGCTTCAATGACTACTTGGTTGGCTTATATAATTAAAGATAGGTTACATAAATCGGTTTTCATGACTTTTTATGGTTAGTCTTATATGGTAGTACATTGGGTCACCAATTTGGTGCACTTAGCTTTGGAATGATTCGCTCTTACTCATTTTCTTGTTTTTTATGCTACCCTCTACTTCGCTTGCTGCCTGCTGGAATGTTTAAGGCTAAGTTGAAGCATGGGGTGTTCAGCTTGGGAGGCTCCATTTGCCTGTTTGGTTTGCATTTTCTTATAGTTTATCCTTTCGGCAGAAGCATTTTATATTGCTGTATTATGATTTCATTTGTAATACTTGGTTGTTATATATTAATCCGCACTGTGTGTGAACTGTTTAGTGCATGGAAATTAATGACAATGATGTCTTTCGTCAAGTGTTTAGGATATAAGGAAGGAGTAAATCAGGTAACAAGTCAATGAATTAATTGTCTTGCAAAATATAATAGCTTGTTACTAATATTTGATCCTGTGTTGCGTAACGCCTTATGTTTATCTATGATGTATTATTTAGCTTCTTCATGTTGAACTCATCATTGCAGTAAATGTTTCTTATGAGCAAATGTCTGATTTTTTAGTATTTACCAATATTAATGTGATAGCATATGGAGTTGAGGCAATAACTATTCTCTCTGGAAATCTGAGTACCCATATATGGCACTGTTTCTTTATTAGAGATGTATATCTCTATGTTTGTTCTTCATTACTATGGCCGTGTCGTATGAAGCTAGTAGTGAGATATAGCTGTATCACTAACTCTTATATTTCTAGCCCTTTGCTGATAAGTCAAGGTCTTAGTGCTGATGGCGGTGTTTGAGGACTCAAATTCCACATTACTGGATGTTGGCCCTTACATTGTTCAGGGATTGTAAATGTTGTTGTGTCCAATACTAAACCAGTTCCACATCTTAAGTTCGCTGTGTTCTATTATGAGGCTAGTTTAATTCTCAGATTATTTATTTTGTAGATTCTGATCTTATGCTTGCTTGATTAAGCTGCTAATTCCAACGTGTGGCGTGCAAGTAGAGTTGCAGTTGTTATTTACACTTCTATATGTAAGTCTCACCTGGCGACAAGCATTAGTTCATAACTTATTTCGTATGTCTCCTTCGCCACAAGAAGAAAAATGATTTGAGTCTTCAAAAAGAAGGAGCATCAGAGGTAAATAGCGGACAGTGCTAAATGAAAAGCTACAGTCAAGAAGCAACATTCCTGTGAACTGTGCATCGTCGAAAGGGTATGTTTTGTATCACTAATGTTTCAAATGTCAGACTCAATGATAACATACTCATGTGTTCACACAAAAAGTTAACTGAAATGAAATACTAACATAATTGTTCTCAGGCACTTTTGCGTCTGGCAATTTGCCTGCCTCTGGGATTGTTCAGCAGCTCCAACAACTAGTTGCTTAGCATTTTTGTAGCTGTATTTATTTCTTTGTATGCATGCTGATTTACATGACTTGGCTGTCAGGTGATTCATCACGAGGACTATTCAAGCGTGGCTGCACTATTTGCACGGCCACACTTGTTTATCATTGTTGTGTTATTTTCTCCGAATTGACATCATGATGCGGCAAGTGTTTCAGCTGAGCAGTGAGTCGGATTCTCAGTATTTATCAATATGTATATTAAAGCATTTGTAGTTGAGATAATCACTGTTCTCTCTGAAAATCTGATTACTCATATGTTTCATTGTTTTCCTATCTTTCAGTTTTTAGGGAAGCGACATTACACAAGTACTTCCTTCAAATGTCCTTAAGGTTGTTAGTATTATTCTTTTATTCATTTGTTTTCTCGTAAGTGTCATTATACTTTCATGTTTCATATTTTTCTTTCTCAATATATTTTATATTTCAGACTTGGGTTGGTATGTTGTTTACGAACACCACATGAATTATTTGGAATTTCAGAAGCTTCACTAGGAAGGAATTTAGGGCATTGGTCCCTGTGATATCATCATCCATGCCAAAGTAAATCTGCAAATAACTTTGTATAAGATAGAATGCTCAACTTCACGTACCACTATCAAAGCCATCCATATCATATTTGATTTTTGTAATTGGTGGTTCATTCCATAAACATATCATAGTTTGAAACATTTTTAAAATGTGCAGGTTATTCGAAAGAAAGAAATCATGAACCAGGTCACTGAATGCATATCCAAAGCAAAGTTCAAGAGCTTGTGACTAATTCGTGCCCTTTTGTTGCACTTATAGTTTTGCCATAATTGTTTCAGCTGATAATGTCTAAATTCTCGATTTTATCAATTTTTACATGAGATAGTCTGTCGATATCCAGTTGCAATATGAAGTATCTGTGTCTGTGTTGAGATCGGCATTTTTGTTATGGTTACTCTTATCTGGTTGTACAAATTTTGTGTACTTATATGTGGAATGATTCACTCTGAATCATTTATATGTCTTTTAAGCTACCCTCTTTTTGCTTGTTGGAATGTTTGAGGCTAAGGAGAGGCAATGGGTGTTTAGCTTCAGAGGCTCCATTTGCCTTCTTGGTTTGCCTTTTCTTATAGTTGACTGTATTCTTTCGGAAGAAGCATTTTGCAGTGTTGTGTTATGATTTCATTTGTAATACTTGGTTGTTATAAAATAATTA
This sequence comes from Echeveria elegans, assembly GCA_035048345.1. Taxonomy (NCBI): domain Eukaryota; kingdom Viridiplantae; phylum Streptophyta; class Magnoliopsida; order Saxifragales; family Crassulaceae; genus Echeveria; species Echeveria elegans. The sequence goes on from JAWWMW010094221.1 coordinate 6,041, forward strand.
CACTGTGTGTGAACTGTTTTATACATGGAAATTGATGACAGTGATGCCTTTCGTCAAGTGCGTAGGATAAAAGGAAGGAGTAAATCAGGTAACAACTCAATGAATCAATTGTCATGCAAAGTGTAATAGCTTGTTGCTAATATTTGATCCTTTGTTGCGTAATTACTTATGTTTATCTTTGCTGTATTATTTAGCTTCTTCGCGTTGAACTCATCATTGAGGTAAGTGTTTCTTCTGAGCAAATGTCAGATTTTCCTGTATTTACCCAGATTTATGTGATAGCTTATGGAGTTGAGGTAATAACTATCCTCTCTGGAAATCTGAGTACCCATGCATGGGACTGTTTTCTTTATTAGAGATGTATATCTCTATGTTTGTTGTTCATTACAATGGTCGTATGGAGCTGGTAGGGACTAGGGAGAATCACTGTGGTTGTACCAGTACCACTAACTCTCATCTTTCAGCCCTTTGCTAATAAGTCAGGTCTTAGTGCTGATGACGGTGTTTGAGGACTCAAATTTCACATTACTGGATGTTGGCCCTTACATTGCTCAGGGATTGTAAACGGTGTTGTAAACCAGTTCCACTTCTTAATTTCAATTTGCTCTATTATGAGGTCAGTTTAATTCTCAGAGTATTTTCTTAAAATTATATTGTAGATTTTGTTCTCAGACTTGCTCGATTAAGCTGCTAATTACAACATGTGGCGTCCAAGTATATAGCTGTTGTTGTTTTCTACACTTCTGTATGTAAGTTTCACCTGGTGACAAACATTAGTTCATAACTTATTTTGTATGTCTCCTTCTCCACAAGAAGAAAAATGATTGAGTTCTTCAAAATGAAGGAGCATCAGATGTAAATAGCGGTTAGTGCTAAATGAAAAATTACAGTCAAGAAGCAACATTCCTGTGAAATGTGCATCGTAGAAAGGGTATGTATTCTATCACGAAGATTTAAAATGTCAGACTCAATGATAACATACTCATGTGTACAGAAAAAAAGTTAACTGAAACGGAATACTAATGTAATTATTCTTAGGCACTTTACGACTGACTAGTTGCGTAGCATTTTAGCAGCTGTATTTTTTTCTTTGAATGCATGCTGTTTTATATGATTTACTTGTAATCTGTTTCATCATGAGGACCATATAAACGTGGCTGCACTATTTGATTGATAATTCTCAGTGCAGAGTTGGTCAATGATTAGCTAGGCACTGACATGTTCTATATTTACAGACTTTTATGTTGCAATATTCTTCTTCAGGAGTGCCTTTAATCTCATTTGTATCTTTTGTTGTGTAGATGCCCATCCTTCATTGGTATTTCATTTCTAATACTTGGTTTTTATATTATCCACAGTGTATACCATCTTCATTGGTATCCCATCCTTCCATTTGTCTGCTTGTTTTGCATTTTCTTTTTGTTGACTGTATTCTTTCGGCAGAAGCATTTTGCTGTGTTGTATTATGATTTCATTTGTAATACTTGGTTTTATATATTAATCCACACTGTGTGAACTGTCTATTGCATATGATATAAGGAAGAAGTAAAGCAGGTAACAAGTCAATGAATCAAATGTCATGCAAAGTGTAATAGCTTGTTCCTGATATTTGATCATTTGTTGCGTGGCCACTTATGTTTATCTTTGTTGTATTATTTAGCTTCTTCACGTTGAACTCATCAGTGTGACAAGTGTTTCTTCTGAGCAATTGTCAGATTTTTCAAATATTTACCAATATTAATGTGATATCATATGGAGTTGAGGTAATAACTATTCTCCCTGGAAATCTGACTATCTGAGTACCCTATACATGACACTGTATTCTTTATTAGAGAGGTATATCTCTGTCTGTTGTTCATTACTATTGTCGTATCGCGATAGCTATACAACTAACTCTCATCTTTCTAGCCATTTGCTAATAAGTCAAGGTCGTGGTGCTGATGGCGGTGTTTGAGGACTCAGATTCCACATTACTGGATGTTGGTCCTTACATGGTTCAAGGATTGTAAATGTTGTTGTGTCCAATGTTAAACCAGTTCCACTTCTTAAGTTTGCTGTGTTCTATTATGAGGCTAGTTTAATTCTCAGATTATTTTCTTAAAATTATTTTGTAGATTCTGATCTCAGGCCTGCTGGATGAAGCTGCTAATTATAACGTGTGGCGTGCACAAGTAAAGTTGTTGTTGTTGTTTTCTATACTTCTCTATGTAAGTCTCACCTGATGACAAGCATTAGTTCATTACTTATTCGTATGTCTCCTTCGCCACAGAAGGAAAACGATTGAGTTCTTCAAAACGAAGGAGCATCAGAGGTAAATAACGGGCAGTTCTAGATGAAAGACTGCAGTTCATTACTTGCATCGTCGAATGGGTATGTATTCTGTCACTAATAAGTCTAATATTTCAAATGTCGGTCTCAATGAAAACATATTCATGTGTTCACACAAAAAGTTAACTGAAATGGAATACTAACATAATTGTTTTCAGTCACTATACGTCTGACTAATTGCCTGCCTCTGGGATTGTTTAGCAGCTCCAACAGCTAGTTGCTTAGCATTTTAGTAGCTGTATTTTTTTTTTTCTTTGTATGCATGCTGATTTATATGATTTGGCTGTCATGTGTTTTATCATGAGGACTATTCAAGGGTGGCTGCACTATATATTTGCATGGCCACACATGTTTATCTTTGCTGTATTATTTTGCTTCTCCGAATTGACGTCATGATGCGGCAAGTGTTTCAGCTGAGCAATGAGCCAGATCTGTCAGGTGTTTGTCGTAAATACATAATTGATTAATAGTGACAGCTTCTAACAGGCGGTGATTAGTACTATTTACACAGCAAAAAAATGAGTACCAGGTTTGCTTCTTGCATTTGAGTTTAAAGGAAAGTGAAGAAAGTTGGAATAACTTACAAGATTGGCTTGCAGAAATGCATAAAGCTAAGTGTATCAATACCCTCATTTTCAGTCTATCCTTTGTGTGCAGTTTGTCATGGCAGGCCATCCATTGAATGAACATAGATCTGAGCCTCAATTTTCCTATGGAGCATATGAGAATAAGTAGCGCAGATGGTAAACATGTTCTTATTTTTAATGCATTTCAGGTTATGATATCATAACAAATGTGGTTGCATGAATTATATCTAATGATCTTGAGGTGTACTCATTTGTCAAATTCTGGCAATACATTTCGGTGTTTTGGATCAAAGTTTCACGTGTACGGATGAGGAAAGTCTTACCCTTTGTTTGGATTACTTTTATTTGTTTTTTTATACCCATGACGTCATCTTAATTTAAATATCAGTAACAGCAGCCTGATTTAAACATCAGTAGCAGCGTTTTTATGACGCAGCGTCACTCTTACGCTCTCTTACTTAATTTAAATATTAGTAACAGCTTTTTTTATGACGCAGCTTCAGTCTCACACTCTCTTAATTCTAACGCCAGCTGTTACGCGCTTAAGCATTACGTAAATTGTACCATTCTCCATGGTAAATGCTTTGGTGACAAGAGAATTGAAGATATCATGGTAAATTGTACCATTCTCCACATACTTGAACAAAATTTTCGTGAATTTAGATGTCTATGTGATGCTCATCTTTTGGTTTTGTTCTTTATGCGTTTCAGCGGCATGTGGAGTAATTAGCAATTTAGCATTTAGCAATGCATTGTTCTTACTCATATGTGAATGTGGTGCTAAAATTGCTGGTTATTTCGTTCGGTAAATAATAAGTATGGTGTGTTTTGTAATGTTTATTTAGTGGAGCAAGATCTGAGATGATCTGTCATTTATTTTAATTCCTCTTTGGTCAATTGTTTAATGTTGTTTTTGGTGGTTCACATCATTCAGTAGTATTGATTACAGCATTTGTCAATTATCTGCTTCTTGCATTTGGTTTTTTTGATGATTACTCAACAGAGTTGACTTGCAGTAGCAAGTACATAAAGCTAAGGACGTAAAAGAGGATGTTTAGAATGATGGGAATATGAATACCAGGTTTAATTTATCATTTTGGTCACTGGGGTTATAATAATTTCCTCCGAAATATAGAGTCATGGATTATTAGCTGATCTGGGGTTGTTCCCGTCTCGAGTTTGGTCATTCTGTCATGAAGTAAATGTCTTTTTACCAGTTTCATGCATGCATGGCCAGCGAGATTTCCAAGCATGGTTTTGTCTGCTGGTCGTTCCTTTTCCTAACTCAGAATCTGAAACTGAGTTTGAGTTGCCCCACTAATATTGTTTGACTGAATTTAACTGTGGCTTCTAATAGGTCTGAGGCAAATTTCGTTTACTGAAACACAGTTGAAAGCTTGGTGTGCTGTCCGAGAGGTCACTGCAATCTGTCTGGCCGTCAACCAGGTTAGAACTCTGACCCTACTACCCGGTTTTTTCGGTATTTTGAATCTTGGTTTTTCATTTTGTTTTCTAAAAAGGTTGTCTGTGTTCAAGATATAATCTACGTATGATGGGTTTCTGAAAATTCCTGTTTTCTTTCAGACCACAATGTCGGATTTCTGAGAGGTTATTTTTATTCGTAAGCAGTGGTAGCCAAACTAACCATACACAAAATCTTTTCGTAGCATTCATCATTTCATTGCTCTCTCTTTCAGTTATTTATATCTTCTTGTCTCTTTTTTATACTGCAGTCAAAAAGGAGCTTCGATGAAGACGAGATACATGTCTTGTATAATATTGTACTCTCCAATGCTATTTACACGCCATGCCTTACGAGATAGACAGTAGCTGCTCTGTGTAATATTGTTTCATATTTGTTCAATTCATATATTAATATTCCATTTTTTTCTAATAAAACGTATGTTAGTCATTTTATTACATTGGCAGGTTACTGGGTGGCTTTGAGTATTTAATGATAGGATTCAAGATTGAGAAATATACGAAGCTACCCAGATTTACTGATATTCTTCTGATTCTTGTTATTTTCCCCCCTTTTTATATTTCTATTTTCCATTTTTTAACTTTTCCTTCATCAAATTATGCAGCGCAAACAAGGAAGTTAGCTATTGAAGATATTGAGGCGTGTGTTTTGCTACATCTGAGGCATAAACTACATTAAGGTGCATTTATTGATTTACATCTCGTTTTGAGTTTTCTTGACTATCAATTTCTTTTCTAATGTATGCAACGCTGAGTGATGCTACAAACTTTAAGTAAGGTTAGTAACTAACTATAGCGTTGTCAAGCATGTTTGTTGTAAATCGGATGTGGTAGAGATTGTTGCACTCTTGCATTGCGATTCCAGACTTAAATGTTCTTTTTACATCCATCACTTCACTAGTCTTTTTTGTCTAACTTGTTTCCCATTCTCGTGATCAAGTTCTTTATGCATATCGCTGTTCACTAATCGATAAGATGGGTGATTTGAATTGCAGATTCGTAACTCTATGAGTGTTGAGATGAGGGTTTTGATGCTAGCTTTGCGGATTGTAGAGATTCTTGGACTCGTGGGCCATAATTTGGGAGTGATGCATATAAAAATTCATTTCAGTCTTTTGTGCACTTAGCGATTCTTTTAAACAGTATTTTTATGAAATTGCAGCTCATTTTTTCTCCGCAACTGAGGAACATAAGCGACAAGAACTGACTTGCTGATCTTATGGCTCTTCACAGTGGTTGTCAAAATCAAATTTTTGGCCGTCAGGGAATCTGAACATTGATCTGCAATATGTAATATTAATCTTCGGAAAATTCAGGTATTTGTAAAATTTTCTTATTATTCTGTCACCAATCTAAACATTGATCTGCAGCTCATCTTCTGCGAGGTTTAATTTATCATTTTGGTAACTGGGGATAATAATTTCTTCCGAAATGTAGATTGGTGATCGTTGGCGATGCTCAAGATTCAGAACATAACCACTTAATGAAATTTACAAGTAGCTCGGACATCTCAGACTTACATTTGCTTGAGGGACGCATTTGGGTTTTAAGTTACACAGCGGCCAACTACCTCGCCTGATATGGTGCTTTTTATATTTGATATTCAATCTCGTCTATGTGCAGTAACAGATTTTATGTGTAGGAGATGAAGATTTGAATGGTAAAAAATTGACTTTTTGACTCTCTTTTCGTGTGTGCGCTTGAATGACAATAACAGATTTTATGTGTAGGAGATGAGCAAAGGGGTGGTGGGGATGCTCTTCGGGGATATCCATGGGCAGGATCAGACAGGGATTGTCAGTATGTGGGGGAATACACACCTTGATATTCGATTTACAGTATATGACTTCTCATTGAAGATCCATTGTCATGTTACACCCTTTCATGTTTGTGTTTTTCATCATTACTTTATTGTGTGTGTGAACTGGCTAACCATGGGGTCTCTTTCCAATTAGCTTAAGCCATATCTCTTATAATGTTTGATTTTCTGCAGCTTTTATGTGGAGTTCTTTACATACGCACTACAGTTACGAAGGCACCGTGCGGGAACTAAAAACACTTTTTATGAACCTTACAGATCTCTGTAAAATATAAGTCGTGACCTATGTCTGACAGTTACTTGTGGTCTCCTTGCGAGGTGCGTCATTTTATACTTTTTTGTTATGCATCCTGTGTGCATACATAGACAGCCAGAAGATGCATTGACGTATATGCTCGCAGGAAATGGATCAAGTTAATCTCTTGATGGGCAGCAGCAGTTAGTTTTCAAGGATCTTTTGATGTGTATAAACTGGCTCGCCATAACACCTAATCCGTTTCATCATAATCCCACATCTTTGACGTGTTCTGATTTTCTGCTGCTTTTGAGTAAAATTTTCAACATTTTCCATGACATTGCTCTAGATAGGTGTAGGACAGTTATGATGCCACCAAAAGTTCTCCGGAAGGAACTAAGATGACTGGTTTTGTGAATACTATGGATCTCTGTAAAATATATACTTTTTCCCCAATCTTTCCATACGCTTTTTAGCTGTGGTGTTTTTGCGATGGATATCAATGCGTACTTATTATCATGCTGTCGTGTGCAGAATGCAAAGAGAGCCCAGAATATGTCATGACGCGGTTCATTCTCTATGGTAGATATGTTCTAGGAGTTTTGAAGGCATAATTTGAAGATACATCAGTAAGTTCCTTTTAAAATTATGTAACCATGCACAGCACAAGTATTCTATATGTAGTCCTAAAGATAGTTAATAAGCATAAAGCTTTCTTGAGTTAAGACCTAAAGATAGATAATAAACTACTGGTCATTATTATTCTAATCTTTATCCTTTTTCATTAGCTTTTTAAGGTGTCGATGACTTGTGAAAAGCTATATCTGGAAGATTTTTTGAAAATCTTGTTAAAGCTACTCATGTGCTCATGTCAACTTATCCATTGAAAGGAGTCGACCTTTGAAGGGTCTGAGGAACTTGTGGAGAGCTGAAGGTATTTGGCAAATCTGATTTTGAAAATCCCCATCACAGGTATGCTCTTCAAGATATAAGTTCAGACCGTAATTCCGACACAGGTATGCTTGTTAATTTTTCAATTCAAGTTAACGTGTCTCGTGAATTGACCAGATACTTATATAATGTGATGGGAGACTCCGGCTTATCATAAAAGTATTTCAATCATTTGATGTCACTTAAGTACTTAGTATCGTCGGTTTTCCCTAAGTTTATGCTATTTTGTTATTAAATAAGATGAAAATATTGGACGGAGACTGTTCTTTATGCTACTTTCACATCCACTAATCATGATTATCTTTTGAGCCTTGTCTGCTAACTAGTGACTTCCTGACTTGCTGTCTTCGGGAGTCAGGACCAAGTAACATCGTTAACGAATTTCGTATTATATCTTAGTTACTGGATGCAAGCAAGAGTATTACTTTGGGGGTGAATCTGAATCCATCTCTGATTTCGGAAGCACTCATCTCATTTGTGTTGAAATTTTCGCAATGGGACACCATCTGTGATTTGTGTTTGACTGCCACTGATCTCCCAAATAAGTATCGAGGAAAATGCTTTGGTGACAAGAGAATTGAAGATATCATGGTAAAGTGTACCATTCTCCACATACTTGAACGGAATTTTCATGAATTTAGATGTCTATTTGATGCTCATCCTTTGGTTTTGTTCATTATGCGTTTCAGCGGCCTGTGGAGTAAATAGCAATGCACTGTTCTAACTCAAATGTGAATGTGTTGCTAAAAGCGCTGGTTATTTCGTTTGGTTGTGTGTTTTGTGATGTTTATTTAGAGGAGCATGATCTGGGGCGATCTGTCGTTTATTTTAAATCCTCTTTGGTCAATTGTTTAATGTTGTTTTTGGTGGTTCACATCATCCAATTTAATGATTACTGCACTTGTCAATTATCTGCTTCTTTCACTTGACTTTATTGATGATTACTCAACAGAGTCGACTTGCATTAGCAAGTGCATAAAGCTAAGGACGTAAAAGAGGATGTTCTGAATGCCTGGGATTATGAATACCAGGTTTAATTTATCATTTTGGTAATTGGGGTTATAATTATTTCTTCCGAAATGTAGAAGTCATGGATTATTAGCTGATCTGGGGTTGTTCCTATCTACTCGAGTTTGGTCATTGTGTCTTGAAGTACATGTCTTTTTACCAGTTTCATGCATGCATGGACAGCGAGATTTCCAAGCATGGTTTTTTCTGCTGGTTGTTCCTTTTCCTAATTCAGAATCTGAAATTGAGTTTGAGTTGCCACACTAACATTGTTTGACGAAATTTAATTGTGGCTTCTAACAGGTCTGAGGCAAATTTCGTTTACTGAAACACATAGTTGAAAGCTTGGTGTGCTGTCCTAGAGGTCACTGCATTCTGTCTGGCCGTCAACCAGGTTATAACTACGAACCTACTACCCGGTTTTTCTAGGTATTTTCCATTTTGTTTTCTAACAAGGTTGTTTGTGTTCTAGGTATAATCTACATATGATGGGTTTCTGAAGATTCTGTTTTCATGCAGACCACAATGCCGGATTTCTGAAACTTTATTTATTTCCATATATGAAACCTTTTTGTAGCATTCATTGTTCTTTCTTTCAGTTATTTATATCTTCCTGTCTTTTTATCACTGCAGTCAAAAAGGAGCTGCAATGTATAATATTGTACTCTCCAATGCCATTTACATGCCACGCCTTACGAGACAGGCTGTATCTGCTCTGTATAATATTGTTTCAAATTTGTTCAATTAATATATTAATATTCCATTTTTGTAATAAAATACATGTTACTCCATTTCATTACATTGGCAGGTTACTGGGTGGCTTTGAGTGTTTAATGATAGGACTCAAGATTGAAAAATATACAAAGCTACCGAGACTTACTGATATTCTTCTGATCCTTGTTACTTTTTTTCCTTTTTCTATTTCTATTTTCCATTTTTTAAACTTTTCCTTCATCGGATTATGCAGCGCAGGCAAGGAAGTTAGCTATTGAAGATATTGAGGCATTTGTTTAGCTACATCTGAGGCTTAAACTACATTTAAGGTGCATTTATTGAGTTACATCTCGTTTTGAGTTTTTTGACAATCAATTTCTTATCTAATGTGTGGAACGTTGAGTGATGCCAGAAACTTTAAGTTTAGTAACTAACTATAGCGTTGTCAAGCATGTTTGTTGTAAATCGGATATGGTAATTGTTGCACTCTTGCATTGCGATTCTAGACTTAAACGTTGCTTTGTACATCCATCAGTTCACTAGTCCTTTTTGTTTAACTTGTTTCCCATTCTCTTGATACAAGTTCTTTTTACATATTGCTGTTTACTAATCAATAAGATGGGTGATCTGAATTGCAGATTCGTAACTCTATGAGTGTTGAGACGAGGGTTTTGATGCTAGCTTTTGCGGTTTCTAGAGATTCTTGGACTTGCAAGCCATAATTTGGGAGTGATGCATATACAAATTCATTTCAGTGACTTTGTGCACTTAACGATTCTTTTAAACAGTAGTATTTTTTATCAAATTGCAGCTCATATTTTCCCCGCAATTGAAGAACATAGGCGGCAAGAACTGACTTAAACATTTTCTTCACAGTGGTCCTGAAAAATCAAATTTGGCCACCAGGGAATCGTAAACATTGATCTGCAATATGTACTATCAATCTTCGGAAATGTCAAGGTATTTGTAAAATTTTCTGATTATTTTGTCATTTGATTTTTTTTAATCAGTATTACTATTTTTCGTGTTGATCTTTCAGATTGGTGTGGGTATCATTTGAGATATAGGACGGGACATTTATGTGGTAACTCTGGTTTAAAACATTTGTATTCACTTTGATGTGATAATATTTTGCATGCGATATGTGAATTATGAGGTTGTCTGAGTCTCATCAGTTTCTATTTTACATCTAAAAACAATTGTTGAGTTTTAGATCACTCTCGTGGATTCCCTGTATAAAAACCTTTCACATTTACTCTACAAAAACATGAGCATTCCAAATTTTACAGGAATTAAAATCTGACTTATGAATATAAAAGATGATCCATTTTCTTAGGGTGCGTTAACGAGCAGGATGTGGATCTACTTGTCACTTCTGATCTCTAGACCAAGAAGTTACTCATCGATGTTTGACCTTGTCGACTTCTATGTTTTTCTTGCATCTCATATTCGAATCTGTTTCCGGTTCGAGTTATACTAACTACTAAGATATATATTATTTACAGGGTGGAGAATTCAGTTTGTTGGACTTTGCAAACTAGAGACCATACGGAACTCAGGTTGAAAGGCTTTGGTGTTCAAATGAAGGCCTAATGAGATTGGGGAGTAGAATCCAGCTACAGTTTCTTTAAACTCTGAAAGCTTTATATAATCTGCACCATCAATATAATATCTTAAATCGAGTATGATTCTTTTAGTATTTTTAACAGAAGATGCCAACTTATGGCCATGAGTCTTCTAGTGGCTACAAATCGACAGCCTAGTCCAATGCATTCACCACTGGTCATGAAAACTCTCATCATCTATTTTCTCGCTTCGTCCTTTTTCGTTCCCAAGCTTAATTTCTTTAGCCAATTTCAGGGTTCTTGGATCAGCGGGTTGGGTACAGTGCCCAGGGTTCTGGCTCGACACTCATAACACCTTTTCTTGATAACAAGTTGAAGTCCCCAAGGCCTTTGTTGTGGGCCTTGTACCCCATGTTTCGTCTTACCTTCATGCCAACTTATGTATAAAGCTAGACAGGTAAATGATGAGTCTCATTTTTGGTGCAGGATGCTGTTACACCACTTTCAGTATGTGAAGCAGTCTACTTGGTAAAGACTGTTTTCCAAAGAGCCACTGAGAGGGATATCGCTACTGTGAGTTTTCTTTCTTTATTTCTTCTTTCAACTTGCAGTATCGTTCTTTGAAAAAAAGAATCATGGGTGGTTTCCAATCATTGTTTGTGGTTTGTATCCTGATTATGCTCCTAAGAGTTTTGAAGGCATACTTTGAAGATACATCTGTAAGTTTCTTTTAAAATTATGTAACCATGCACAGCACAAGTATTCTATATGTAGTCCTAAAGATAGTTAATAAACATAAAGCTTATTATTCTAATCTTTATCCTTTTTCATCAGCTTTTTAAGGTGTCGATGACTTGTGAAAAGCTATATCTGGAAGATTTTTTGAAAATCTTGTTAAAGCTACTCATGTGCTCATGTCAACTTATCCATTGAAAGGAGTCGAACGTTTGAGGGGTATGAGGAACTTGTGAAGAGCTGAAGGTATTTGGCAAATCTGATTTTGAAAATCCCCATCACAGGTATGCTCTTCAAAATATTTGTTCAGATTTTAGTAAATCTCACACTTTTTTGTTTAAGTTCACTTCATAGGTGCAGTGGCCTTGTGTGTAATGGAATCTGAATACCTTATTGAGTTCAATAGGGTCCTGAAAGTCACGGGTTCAAATTGTTTCTCATAATAAAGTATTTCACTCTTGGCTTCTCTTCAACTCCAGGCTTTGCGGCTGTTGGCTCAGTGATGAGTAAGTTGTCTTTGTTTACCAGTGCGTTTATTTGAATCATTCTGGGACATGTCAGTACAGAAAATGGGGATTTTATGAAGCGTTGGTACATTATATGCATTTCAGATTGAGTTTAAGATCAGTGGGTTATTTGAATCATTCAGTGGCAGATCAGTACAGAAAATGGTGATTTTATTCAGTGTTAGTTCCTTATATGCGTTTCACATTGAGTTTAAGAGGATCGATTGGCGGTTTATTTGAAATATTTAGGGACAGATCAATATAGAAAATGGCGGTTTTACATGTTTCAGATTGAGTTTAAGAGGATCGACAGTCGTGGGTTCAAATTGTTTCTTTTCATTACTATTTTATTCACTCTTGACTCCAGGCTTTTCGACTGTTTGCTGGGTGATGAAAGGTTGACTTTGTTTGTATATCGGTGCGTTTATTTGAATCATTTGGGACAGATCAATACAGAAAATGGTGGTTTTATTCAGTTTTGCTTACTTATACCCGTTTCCGATTGGGTCTGTTTAAGATGGGCGGTTTAACTGGAGTTCTGGATGAGTTTGATGGGTTATTTGTGATGGGAAGATGTGTGATAACATGGTACAGGTAAGGTAATAGCAGCCTTGATGAGCCTATATAAACAGCGGTCTTTTAACTGCTCCAACAGTAGTTAGAGTATGATACCACTTTCAGCATTCGTTCATGCATGCTTCATTCAATCATATTCATGCACAAAGTCATGCATTCATCCATTTTGTGTATTCATTAATCAATCATGCAATCTATTTATATAATGCATTCATACACTCATGCATCCATTAGTTAAGCTCTCATCATCACTGAATGTACTGTAAAGCACATGTTCTGTTATAAGATGTCCGTTCTACATTTGAGTTGCCACATAATTTTCTCCAATGTTTTTTATTTGGTTTAGCAGCATTATGCATCTGTGTACTGAGTGGAAGTTGGATGAATGGATTGGGTGCACTTTATATGTGTCTTTCTCTATGCACATTCCTTTTCCTCTTGATTGGTAAAGCTAGCACAGTTTCCATACTCATGCCACAATGTAAAATATATGAACTCAGGATGTCTGGTTCCAATGCTGCCCTGTCGATGGATGGTTGAGTTGTCTCTTTTAAAAGGATTCGACAAAAAGAAGGTGATGGATGATCAGTTGATGAAGAACAAGTTTACAAAGATGGTCCATCCTTGCTGGAAGCTTGGAGACAAGCAAGAAGTAGGGTTTGATATGGATTATGCCAGTGTGAGCAATTGAACGTGCGTTGTACGCATTAAATTTGTATTTATAGTACTTATTCAAGCACTTAGACAGTGGTAAGCAGGATCGAACTCACAGAAGAGTTAATGGTTTGAATTAATATAAAAGCTTCTGCTAGATTAAAAGCACGCGAGAGTAAATAAAAATGTTTTAACGATTATGAGAAATATCAGTTCAGAAAATTAAAAGCACGCGAGAGTAAATAAAAATGTTTTAACGATTATGAGAAATATCAGTTCAGAAAATTGTTCATACAACTAGTATTCATCGATCATAAAATGTCATACAATATTGAGTTAAACAGTTGTTCTCGCTAAAGATACAACTTACTATTACTCGCTAAAGTATCAAGTAGATATAACAATGTCGTAGCCACAACACAATAATACTTCCACCGCTAGGCTTAATCACTATTATGCAGTTTCTATGTGTCACACACTAATATTAATTGTGTTATACCGTTAGGCTACGCACAACAGATAATCAGAGTATGCAATTCAGCTCAAGAACATGAATAATTCAACACACATATATCAATTGCGCACAAGTCTCATACAATTTGTCGCATTCACAATTCTTCAAACCAAATACGAATTTAGCTACTAAAAGACATATTTAAATAGCAATAAAGGGTTTGATGAATAACAACGAATGACAAGAGGTCAATGAAAATGAACCGTATGACGTATGAGAGTGCTCTGATAATCAGCCAGTTACTTCCTTGCTCCAGCCGTGAGTTGCTTGTGGTGAGATCTCCACTTCTCAACGCCGTCTGATATGATGAGCACGTGTGCTGTGATTGTGAGATGAATATGTATGACTTGGTGTTGATCAGCCAGTGAGATTGGGATTCTTGAGCTGATCGGCCGTCCTCATTTGCTGAGTGATGTCCTTTTTATAGAGTTTTCATGAAAGTCTTTTCATTTCTCTGATCTTATCTCTTCACATAATATCAATTGACTCTTGGCTTATTCAATAATTATCCATTGGTGACTGAGCAACATAATTCTCTTTTGATTTTATTTAGCGCATGACTTTTTGGACCGTCAAGATCAATTCGGTTCAATTTGGTTGAATATGTCCAGTTTGTACGATGAATGAATTCGTCTCGGTTGAATGCCCTACAGTCCGAATCAGTCCTTGACCTTAAAATACAAGTGATAGACGCTTGAACCAGCTTTACAATGCAATTTGTTTTGTCTCAATCCGATAATGGATGCGCCTTCTGGAAGCTTCTGAAGTTGCAAAGGTCCAGAACCGTCCTTTCGCGCAAGACTGCACTGCACAACTCACTTTGCTTTCTGTTTCGGCCCCTTATACCTTCGAATTTGTATTTCATGTACAAATAAAAGTTGTAGAGCTTTGAATCTTCTTTCTAACGAGCCATCATTCACTTCCATGGACACACAATGAATTCCCAAAAAGCTCATGAAGCAGCATAGGTCAAATCTGCCTTTCCGATGGAACACTCCATAATTTGCGTGAATAGCGTCATTTCACACTAATGTGGTCTTAATCACATGTGACCAGAAATACTAGCAAAGAGTAACATTTCATCAGGAAAATATACTTAAATTACTGGAACAAACGATTCGATACGCTCCATCAGCAATCACACTTGTTATTAATAGTAACACAAGGTTATTTTTTTCTTCATGTTCACGTTTCACACGGGCACAGCTCCAGTCATGGAGCAAAATAAATCGAATATTAGTAATGGAGTTAATCCTCGTGCCTTATTTTATCATAAGGATATAGTTTTATTATTTATCATTTGTAACACATGAATTTTTATTTCGTAATGCCCAGATTATCTATTTATTTCATTTGTAATTATTCATTTGAGTTTTAATATTTATTTTACATGCCTTATACCACGGGTTAGTGAACTGTTGGCCAGACAAAAGTATATCTATCAATTATAACTTCACTTGCATATCACGAAATTACGATTTTTTTTGGAGGACGAATAGAGCTGCTTCAAGCTCGCCTCGTTTAATTTTTCAAGAGTTGGAACTCGAACCGAGCTTATACGAGCTTTGAAAATGTTTGTTTGAGCTCGAGTCGTTTAAGTTACACGAGTTCAAGACGAGCTCGAACTCGAGCTTTAATCGAACTATTTAAAGTAAATATTTTATTTATAAAAATTATTAAAAAAATAAAAAAAAGTTTAAATATCCTAATTTGGACACGATAGCCTTAGGCCCAGTTTATAAACATACTTCGAAAAAAAATTGAAATTTTTTTGAAACTATTTTGAGTTTACTTTTGAATAACTTTTTCATTCATTTTAAGTTTCAAAATCATTCTCAAAACCATTCTCAAAACTTTTGGTGTTTATA
>JAWWMW010094222.1:0-11482 GCA_035048345.1 Echeveria elegans
CTGGACCCGTGTGGTCTGTGTAATTATAAACTTTTAATTTTTAACTATTAATTTTTAATTTTTAATGGGCCGGACTGGGCCCGTGTAGTTTTTGTAAAAATAAATTTAAAAATTTAAAAGTAGGGGCAAAATGGATAGTTCATATTTTAAAAGTCTGTTCACCCTTTTATGTTATATAATAGATAAGATCTTGAAAAATTAAATCTTTGAGAAAGTCTTTTCAGACGAGAAGTGACTTGTTTTTTTTATACAAACATGTCATTTTCATCAGTTATGGTAAAACAAAAAAGTACAATGTTATAAAGATAGCAACTGTAATGGAAAAACCAATTGTGTGATACAATCCGAGTTCTGTTATTATGAATTCAAAAGTGTCCAACGTAATACGTCCATTCACATAATAAATAGTTCGGTCTGGTTTCCTATCCAGATGCAGTTAGAACAAGGAGATTCATATGAAATTACATTGGTCTGCAAATAATATATGCTATTATTCTCCAGTTACAGGATATTTCGATCTTCTGGCGAGGAAGTGTACTTTTTTGCACCGTAAATTCAACCTCCTCTAAGGAATGACCCTTTGTCATAGGCAGCAATGTTTTGAGGCTCGCATTCAGGGCTGAGGAGACGAACCAGTACAGATGTGCTCGAACTAACCGTTAAAGATCCACAAGCTGCCCATCGAAGACTTCTGGGTAATGTGGTACGTGTACCTGTAACGATGGTGAACCTGAACCAAGTTACGAAACCTCACATGTGGTGAAATAAAATCTTAGAAAACCATGATCACACTGCTATATGAAATATGAAGAGAAGCTAGGAAACCAATCTCTAAATCTCCGAGCTCTTTTCAGGTAGTGTAGCTTTCACTATATTACTGTTTAAAAATTGCTAATCTTAACGGAAGTAATAGGAATAAAAACAACAGAAAAATAAGTGAAGAAACAAACCATGATGCAGCCTGCAGAGGATCCAGAAGGCCATGCCTCCGCCAAAACTCCAAATACCAGCAGTCTGTCTCATTAAGCGAGAGCATGACTTGCAATCTGACCTCATGAGATCACCCTCCGACCATCCAAGTTTCTGTCTCAATGCCATGAATCAGACAATTCCTTCACCAACAAACACAAACAAACTTCAATAATAATACACACTAAAACAACACTTTCTCTACGCATTTCATCAAACATCTTGTCTGTATATCTCAATTCTATCTCAAAAATAACAATCCAATTTCAATTCATAAAAATGAAGTAATGGGTATAAAAATATATAATCAATTGAAAAAATCGGACCTGAGAAGCTCAAATTTGAGGATTTTGGAGCTTTTGGGCTCCTCCGGTCGCAGGGTATGTTGCGTAATGTTGAAAGTGTGCTTTACAGCAGCTCCCGGGAAGAGGTTTTTTTACATGGGCCTAGTGGGCTGACAAAATACCTGGGTCTAATAGGCTGAAATCTGGGCTATATACACATGAAATTTGGGTATGGAATTAGTGTCGTTTTGATAATACTCCCTCCGTCCTCTTTTGTTCTGTACATTTGGAACTTGAGCACGGTTTTTAATGTATATTTAAGGTGTTGTGAGTGTGAAAGAGTGTGAGAGAGGTGTTGTGAGTGTAAGAGAGTGTGTGAGAGAAAAAGTAGGAAAATGAATAGTAATAAAGTAGGAAAGAGAGTGTATTGAGATAAAAAATGATTATGTGAGTGATAGAATAATATAAAAGTAAAAAAATGAATAGTAATAAAGTAAGAAAGAGAATGTATTGAGATAAAAAATATGAGAAATAATTACTATAAAAGGAAACAGGAAGAATATAAGAGGACGCCCAAAAAGAAAAGCAGGAAGAACAAAAGAGGACAAAGGGAGTATAAACAACATTTTTCGAATTAAATCCGTAATCCATGGGTCCATTATTGAAATCTCTTTAATTGTAGCATATAAATTGATTGTTGTAGATGAGATTAAGTGACGTGTCACCTACACTCCATTTCCAGTATCATCTCACTCTACAATCTACATTGTACCCAACGGCCAACGTTATAAAAAAAACCACACATTTGTTAGTTTTAGTTTTATTCATTCGCTCACATTTGCAATCAAAACCCTTTTCTTTTCTTTATCCTCTCTCCGCCCTCCGGTCCACTTGATCTTCATCATATCATTTGTGGAAATACTTTTTTCCATAAATCAATTCCACCTTTAGTTGGTCTCATTCTCATTTCCCTCATTCCTGATTTCTTGTACTCCTCGGTATATAATTAATTATATATCTCTTATTCAATTTTGAAGATTCACAAATTCAAATACTAGCAAGCTTAAGCCATGGGCACAAGGAGGAGGTCAGTAAGCAGGTCAATAATCACAACTAGGTCATCATCTTCCAAGACAATCAAGCACAAGTCAGAAAGGTATGAACATCAGCATCAGGAACTACTCACAACAACAACAACAACATCCCAGCAAGAAGCATCATCCGCCATCGTAACTACGACTTATCAGAACCAACTATGCTCACCTTCACATATAGAAAAGGAAAAACACACTTGTAAGGATGAAGATGTAGAGGGATGTGGTTGTAATTGGTCTACTCCTAAAGCGAAGAGGTTTCGCATTCCTGAGATAGCGAGCTGTCCACCAGCACCCAAGAAGCTAAGGACAGCTAATAATATTGATGGCAGCAACTGCTCTAGTTTGCGTAGGTCTTCCATACCATTCTTTACTCCACCTGAGCTAGCTGAGTTCTTCTTCAGTGTCTCTGGACATGTCCACAGCTGTTTGAAGTTGAGGTCTCAATATTCATCCATGTAGAGTGATACGTCTTACCAGCTCTAGGGTTTTTTTCGATGCTCCTTAAAATGGCAACTACTTAATGGTTTTGATTTTGTATGCTTGAAGAGTTTGTTGTTTTAGTTTTAAAATGCTTAGTTTTCAATTCTTTTGAGTTTTGACATCTGTTTGTTGTTCTCAGTGTCGTTATGTTGGTCTATGGTGAGTGGGCACAGTGCACTTTTTTATTCAAAACCCCTGAAATGGGTTTAAGATGGGTCGTCTTATATGACTTATGAGTGGCGAAGTGCACATCTTCAAATCTTGGAAATTAAATAGGACTTAAGCTTGGAGTGTTGTGAGGGTGTGCAGTGCAATGTACATTTTCGAAACCCTAGGAAACAGGGTTTACGATTGAAGAAAAGTTTGGTTGTGTTGGTCAGGGTTTGCTTTTGTTCATGTAGGAATTTGATTGCTTTTTTCAATAAATCAAAACGAAAAAGAAGCTTTGAAAACATCAAACCGAGTTTAATTTGAGGCACAGAAATTAATGGCGTGTGATGTGATAGTGGGGTCATTACATTTCTTACCACCGCTCATGGAGAAAGGCAATATTATTCAAAAAACAACTTCTTTCGTTCGGTTTTGTTAAGAATATTTTGGGTGATACATAAACCATAAGAAATACAGTAATTGATAAGTGTGTGACTGGAAGTATAAAATAAGTAGGTGAGCAAAAAATTAAGTAGAAAAAAGAAATCTTGTGTGTTTTGAGTGACAAAAGATGCCGAAAAGATTCTACTCCCTCCATCCTATATTTTTTTTCCCATTTCTTTTTTTGGTATCTCAAAATTTTTTTTCCATTGTCTTAAATGAAAAACTTTTTCTCTCACATTTACACCATTCTTTTTCCTACTTTTACCTCACATAACATAATTTTTCTAAAACCGCGCCAACTACCTAATGAGAACAACAATATGGAACTGAGGGAGTATTATTTAAGAAACGAGTAAACATTAAGAGACACCAAAAAAAAACATGAAGAACAAAAATGAGGTAGAAAAAGTGCGAAACTATTAAAATAAAAGTTCAACTTGAACCATAGCACACAAATATTTTATTCTGAATAGCTATTTGATTTAAAAACTTATAATAACTATCAAAAAAATCTTATAGAAAAACTCTAAAATCTTCAGAAGATATGGACATGTCAGATAAACTTCATACTACATGCATGCACTCAAATGAGTAATGATTCAAACTAAATCTATCAATCTCAAAAGGTTTCACTTCATAAGAGCAACTTTAATCCCACTCCTTTTCCAGTCTATAGACACACACTTTACTCATACTTAACTTCTAAGAATTTGCTGCCAAGTATTTTGATCATAAAAAAACATCTTAATATTTTTATTTAACGTAGTCAAGGCATACTAGATGACATTAAAGCATGTATTTGTACGTTTTTGTTTAATTAGTTATATTACAGGCTGATTTTCAGAGTCAGTGGCCGACTCCAAACAAAGGAAATGAATGATAACACTACAAAATACTCTTTATTTCTATTTTATGAGTTGAGTTATAAGATGATAAAAAATATTTGAAGGACAAAATAATAATTGTATTTTACAAGTTTATAGTTTGAGTGTCATATTAATAAAAATATGTATTTACTACATACGTCCAAATAAGAAAATATATTTTTATATTTTTTATTTGTAATTGTCTTTACGAATTATAAGAAATGTATTTATTATTTTAAGTTATATGATTTGTTTAATTCGACTGTCAATATCCTCTCCTCCTACTAATATTTATTGTCTTTTTGATACCTTTTTCAGACATCTACTTACTATAGCTACAGTCTGCAATATTATTTATAAAATGATCACATTTTTTCGTTTAATGAATAAAAAATCAAAATCAAAATGTATAATTATTTCATAAATATTTACAATAAAAAGAATTTATTAAAAAAATAAGAGTTTTCGAGAGCCCATTTATGTGAATGCAGCCCCGTATAGTTGGACAGATCTCGAAAGCCCAATGACGACTTCCAGTAGGCCACACCACAACACACAAGTCCAGTGTCCAGATTCATCTAAAGCTGACGTCATCAGCTCTCACAACCACTAACACACCAACATTCTCCCCAGAAGCAAAGCCACAAATCGATAGCCCTCAAATTCCCCGACTCTTCAACGCAAAATCAAGTAAGCAATTTTCCACGTTTCTCCACTCCCATTCCCTCTCACTCACTCGCTCGCTTTCTCGCGCGCATCCGATTTCCTCAATTCTTTTAATTCTAATCAATTTTTTTTATATATTTATAAATGGTAATTGTAGATCCTAGGGTTTACTTGATTTTTCGAAATCGTGTCTAATGGTTGAAATTTAGGATTTTGATGCTGTTGCATGTTGTTTTGTGGGCGTGGAGATTTTTTGATTGGTTGGTTAGTGCTTGTAGATTTTGATGGTTCTGTGAGATTTTGTAATCTGTTGATTTGGGGAATTTGGATTAATTGTGGTGATTTGATGCTTTGCTTTTAGTTCAAATTTTGAGGTTTTTGCGGGTTTTGTTTTGTTTGCATGCTTCACTATACTCTACCTAATTTTAGGTAGTGCTCTGCGTTGTGGCTTAATGGTTTGATAATGGTGCTGTTTTAGGAAGTTTGACATGTGAACCATTGAATTTTGTGTGTACAATGATGATGCAATTTTACTGCTATCGCATTAAAAATTTAGGAATTTAGTTACACCAGTTGTTCTGGTTTCCGTTTGTAGAGTGTTCAAGTAGATTTATTGATTTTATTGTTTAAATATGTACTGAGCATTGTAGGTGATAAACCGCTTTGGTGTTACTTCTGACATGGGGTATGGAAACATGCCAACAAAACCGGGAAACGGAAATAGGCCATCGGTAGAGTTGCATGGAAATCCTTCACCAGCTATCTATTCTGAACCTTGGTGGTGCTCCACTGGTTACAATTCAGCTCGGTCAGTTCTTGCTACTGGAAATTCCACGAATGAACCGTCTCGTTGCCTGGAGGCTAACGTGGTGCAGTCATTTCCGAACAGTGAGCCAGAGGGTGACGATGTTAACAATGCTAGTAGAAATTCAGAAAAAGAGGCTGACCTCCAACAAGGTAAAACAGAATCCTTGCCAGGTTTGGCCCTTCTAGCTGTAACATTTTGTTAGAGTACTAGCTGTTGTTATTAATGCGTCACAGGGATATTTTTATTAGGTAGGCAATGCTGCTAGTTGGGAAATAAAAGACGGAACTTATATTGGAGACAAAAGGCCTTTTGTTGTGAAACTTTGGAGCTAGACTGACTGAATGATAGAATGATGTGAGGCATATGATTATGATGATTTTTTTTTGACACGGTTTTCCAGATTACGAGTAATAAATTTACACCATGCTTTTTTGTGTATGTAGTATGTCTGATTTATCCAATACAATGAGAATTTGTGTGTTGTGTTCGTAGTTGTTGTAGGTAGATTGGACTGTCCTGTCACCATATGTGGTAGTACAACGTTTTATTTGTAGATCTCTGGTGGATTCCAATTTATTCTATATTGAATATTATGCTCATAGATGATGCATATTTCCAATTCATTTCTCTTAACCTCGTTCACTAATAGTTTCAGTATGTGATTGTCATGGATGAACTGGGTCTTTTATTATTATAAAGTTTCTACCTTCTCTTTTTACATTATCCAAGTCGTGGATCACTCACTAGTTTAGTTGTGCTATAGCAGAAGGAAGCCTTCATCGAGATGACAGCAATGTCGTGCCCAGTGCTCCTGCTCCTGATAAGGACATTACACAGCATCCTCAGCTTGAACTTGTTGGGCACACGATAGTAAGTGAAAGGATAGACCTCCCATGCTGATTTTTTTAACATAAATGCAATAACTTGTTGTTTTCTGTTTGGAACTACATCACTTGAGGCAGCAACGTGATTTGTGGATTTTCTTCTAATTCAGGCCTGTGCTCCAAATCGATATACGGATCCCTACTATGGAAGCATGATGGCTGCTTATGGGCCTCAGCATATGGTTAGAATTTTTTACCGTACATTTGTGTTGTAAACGTTCCAGCAATGATTTCAATCTCTTTGTTTTCTCATTTACCATGTTTAGCTATGCTACGATTGTCATGATATTTTCCTCTCATGTAATCCACACCGTCACTTTTCTTCTTTTGAACACATGATGATAGATCCCTTTTTCAGATGTATCCTAATCCGCTAGGACCACCCCATGTCAGGATGCCATTACCTCTTGATGTGGCACAAGAACCTGTTTATGTGAATGCTAAGCAGTATCATGGTATTCTAAGGAGAAGGCAGTCACGAGCTAAAGCTGAACTTGAGAAGAAACTTATAAAAGTTCGAAAGGTAGTTTTTGTCTCATGTTTCCTGTTTCTCCATTGCACACTGTAAATGTGATTTTGTCCCAATCATGTACTGGCATATTTATTTGTTGGTGTCATATGATTTGCAGCCATATCTCCATGAATCTCGACACCAACATGCTATACGTAGAGCAAGGGGAACTGGCGGCCGGTTTGCCAAAAAAACAGATTCTGAAAATAAAGGTTCATCAGTACAATCTGTCAGCTCTTCATTTTCGGAACCCATGCCCTCTGACTCAGCTGAAACCTGGAACTCCCCTAGAGGTCAAGAAAAAGAAAAAGGCTCACCATCTCAGACTCACAATAACCAAAATGGTGGGTACATAAGCGGCAGAGCCTTCCAGCCGACGTCATACCACTCAGGAAATAGAAACGAGGATAATGATTGCTCCACCCAGCAATGGGGTAGCATATCTAGCGACAATCAGGCAACTTCACAGATGCGTTTTGCGATTCAGTAAGCCTCGTGCCTCTATCGTCTCATGTTGGCAAGTGGTTGCCGTGAACAAACTTGGGTAGTGTATGCTGGTCTGGTCGGCAAATCATTCTTGGCTTTGTTAGTGTTCGGGTAAAGAGCTAAATGTGCTAGTTGCGTCTTTATCAAACTTTGCTTCTTCGTCACAGTCATCCTCTTAATATCATGTGTACCCATGTACAAAGATAGTGATGAATCAAACGACTTCCTGATCATAGCAGGTGTAGGTGTAAGGTTTATAAACTTGTTATATTTAAGTTCCTTCCTTGACGTCCACTTAAATTGATTATGTAGTTGCCTTTGTTAATTATTCTCAAGGGTCTCAACTGGATAAGCCCTAAGCCCAATAAGAGAAATCTGATAACAGAAAGGCTTATTCGAAAAACAAAGGAAGCTTTTCATAATTAACTTGTCCATTCAACTTTTCTTTTTATTTAGGGCAAGTGCACCGATGGATTAAGACTTGATACAGAATTTAGATCTTTGCAGCACATTAATGGACTGACAGGTGGGTTGGACTGAAAGTTAGTCCATCCAGTCGAAGACCCGGACCTTCCCACGACCCAATCAATAGACCGGATCATGAATATAATAATAATATTAAATAGTTTGTTGCATTATTTTAAAATTACATCAAAATAATCTATTTCAAAAATATTTATAAGTATTATTTTTTAACTTAGTGTTTATGTTTATTATATAATTACTAGCGGCCGCCCATCATCCCGACGGAAAATCGACGTAAACAGACACTTGTGGTCTGCTCTCGTATGGTCTGTGTAAATTTAAACGGACCTGTGTGATCTGTGTAAATTTAAACGGACCCGTGTGGTCTGTGTAAATGTAAATGTAAATTTTTTATTTTTAATGATTGGGTCAGGCCCGTGTGTTGTGTGTAAATTTAAACGGGCCCGTGTGTTTTGCGTAAGTTTAAACGGGCCCGTGCGTAAATTTTTTATTTTTAAATGGGCCGGAAGGTTTTTGATGATTGGGTCAGACCCGTGTGTAGTGTGTAAATTAAAACGGGCCCGTGTGTTTTGTGTAAGTTTAAACGGACCCGTGCGTATATTTTTATTTTTAAATGGGCCGGAAGGAGCTCGTGTAATCTGGGTCAAATATGGTTAAATATGATCAAATACGGATTGGAAGACATGTGGTGTAATTAGTTAAAGAGGAGAGGGGCAAAATAGGGAACTCATATTTGATACTTCGTCCCTGCGCCCCCTCACTATTTTGTCCTGTAGTAAGCCTATTCTGTTATATATATAAATATTTATAAACAATTAAAATCATTTGATTATAAATATTATTTTAAAATTATTTTAAAATTATTTTTTAATTTTACTTAAATTATATTATGATTACTTAACACAAATCAAATAGTTTTTCAAATTTATAACTTTCAAAATTGATTAAATTAAAAATATATTTGTGTTTATAAATATGAAAATAAATTGTATATATTTTATTTTTAAAATATAGTTCAATAAAAAATATAAATAAGTATATTTAAAAATAAATTTATTTATTAAATTTGATTTTATAATAAATTTTAATAATTAATTAATAATATAAATATTATTTATGAATAGTGGATGATCCTTACCGGTGCAATCCATTGCAAAATATGGACAATGAATTGGACCTTCGACATGGATAAGGGAATGTCCAACTCATCGTCCACTGGTGCACTTGCCATTTAAAACAACATTGTCATCCAATATTCTCAAGGAAAATCCTTTCTTATTAAGTCCCATTTCATTTCTTTTTCTTAAAAAATTCATGAAACAAATTGAGGGTTTATGTTTGGTTTAAAAAATGGTAAATAGTAAATTTTTTATAGGAAATCATTTTCCGATAACCTTATTAATTATTTTTTTAACAAAAACTCATGATCTAAACACAGGATGCGTTTCTGCTGAAACTCAATGCATTGAAAAGTATATAAAAAGGCAAAACGATGTGGCAGTGTACCACCTAACGCAATGCAAACGAGTAAACGACACTCTTTTTATTTTATATAAACAAAAATCGTCTTCTTCAATTTCAAAAACGTAGAAGCGCTATTTTGATCAGCAACTTGAATTGAAGCACTCTTTCACTCCTCATTGCTCCTCCAATGATGATCTAAGCTTGATTTAGGCTAGGATTTCACGGGACTCTTTCAAGAACATTGAGGAAGTAAAGAATACAGAATGGGTAGAGGAGTTGATGCCAATTTTTCCCAAAGAAATTTTTTGAACAAATAATACTAAATATATACTTTTTAAAAGCGCTTTTTATAGTTTAGAGTTTTACAATTCCATATTAATATTACAAGTAGTTCGTACTTAAGTAATATCTAAACATATAAAAGATTCGGAAACAGACATAAGATCAAAACTAAATTTACAATTTTATCCATCTCTCCACCATTAATCACAAATATGTCATTAAAATTAAAGAAACGGGCCCAATCCGGCCCATTAAATAAAAATTGAAAATTGAAAATTAAAAATAATATTGAAAATATTAAAAATTAACATTAAAAATAAAAAATTAAGCGGAAACATTTAGCATTTCTAGGTGAATCAAATGAAAATACGGAAAAAATTCTCGTCGGGACGACGGGAGCGCAGCTAGTATTACTATAATATTACATAACAGGCGATGTTATACAAGAATCCATCTCTAATTAGCCATTGTATTTATAGACCTTCTCATGGAAGGATTCAGATTAATCCAACGGCTGAAATTACACTATCTATATGTTTCTATCAAAATATATCTTAACGTATTATTATCTAAGAAGTTTGATGATTTAATAATTTGGCTTCTCGTGTCGCATTTCCTCGTTTCAAATATCTAAGGTCTTGTTTGGTTGCGGGGAAAAATAAGATGAAATGAAAAAATTTAAAAAATTTAGTGCAAATGAAATTATAAGGAAAAAAATGAAAAAATAGACAAAATGAAATCAAATTTTCCTTACAACTTTTCCATGGGAATTTCTTTTTAATTTTCTTTTCCTCACTTTTTTCTCGCAACCAAACAGAGCCTAAATGTTATACTAATTTTTGCATGCAATTTCCACCTTTGCTTTTTAAAAAATATCCCACAAAATGTTTAAACGTTCCCAATTGACACTTGACAGCAATCTTTTTTTTCGATTATGGGTTACACGGGTATAATACATCGTACAATATAGTATCATCCAATACCTAAAAATAATTCAAGCACAAGTCGCACAGGACACCAATAGGCACATAAATGCATGTTAATCTTAACCCTATTAAATGACTAAAAATAGCCAATTTAGTCAGCAATCCTGAGCCCGTAATCCTGATACTTATGCGTCAACAATATGATATTAATATTCACAATTAATGTCTAATAGCACGTTAATTATTTTATCAATATTTACGTCCCATAATATCGCGTACGTAATCATA
The DNA here is from genome assembly GCA_035048345.1 of Echeveria elegans. NCBI lineage: Eukaryota > Viridiplantae > Streptophyta > Magnoliopsida > Saxifragales > Crassulaceae > Echeveria > Echeveria elegans. The sequence continues at coordinate 11,092 of JAWWMW010094222.1, forward strand.
TCTATTCACCAATCAAATCTGCTCGTTAATAACTCGATAACCAAATCAGTCGTCAATTTAGTTTTATCTTTAAGTTGAGAGTCTAGGACACCTTCTTACGTCTCCTCTTTTTAAATAACCACAGCACCAATTACTTTCATTTTCAATTTTCAATTCGCCTCCACACACACTCTCTCTCTCGTCTCCCAAACCCAAGCGATCCACAGCTGAAGGTTGTTCAGATATCTTGATTTATTATCATCTTTTCATTGCATGCCTTACGTATTGACGTGCAGAAAATGGTAGTATATCGCAAGTCAAAAGAAATTTGTAAAAACTAGGGTGACCTAGTGTCGAACCCAAGGGAACGGTGGAATTTAGCCAAAACTACAAGACACTTAGACAATTCTAA
>JAWWMW010094233.1:0-11481 GCA_035048345.1 Echeveria elegans
AAAAGGGTTTCCTGCCCTCGTCTCGGTGTCAGACATCCCAACCCCAGCAACCGGCGACTGTTCCGATCTCGAAACCCGCGCCTTAGATCCATCCCAGCTGAAGCAGCAGCGTAGCAACTTCACCGTATTCAATTGTCTTCCATTCACGTTCAATTCTCGTGTTTAAAAATTTAGTCTTCTCCATTATTCGTGGCGGCCGCAAATGGCATCATTGATTGTTTATTCCAAGATCGATCTTCAGACGAGACTAATTCTTCCCCCACTACTCTGCCTGCTACACCACCATTACGTCCCTGATTTGAAAATGATTAATTTTTTTAATTAAAAAAAATAGGTTTTCAACGGAGATGAGAATATGTGGTATAAGGATGACCCAGTACCAGGCTGATTGTTCCGAAATCGAGATCGAGATCGTACAGAAACGTTGTGTAGCATTCATCGCCTCGGGTATTACCCCTGCGTCAATTTGGATTCTGTTTTGTTTAGGGTTTTGTTGCACTGTAGATGCTTGTGGAAAGTCCGCACTGAAATGACTTTGAGTTGATTGTTTTGTTTGGGATGGTGAAGTTCGTTTTTTTGTCTGGTCTGCTGGATTCGTGTGGAATCTTATTGCTTAAAGTTATCTGCTTTTGATACTTGCATGATTGTTCTTGGGTGGGCTTTTTTGAAGACTGGCACTTAAGCGGTGGTGAGTGTCAGGATGTGATTCTTGTCCTGTATTAGGAGTTAGGATTCATTCGTCTTTATGATTTTTTGAGGGGTGAAATTTTTTGTCTTTGTGTTTAGGCTTTCAGCATTCTGTTTCAATGGTTTTGCAAAAATGATTGTAGTGAGATCTTTATTGTCACTTGTGCCATTGTGTGTTAACTTTGAGGTGTTTGTATGATTAGAGCTGGAAAATGGCTCGGGAGTCTCTGTTAGATGCCAAGAGAAAGCAACTCACTTGGGTTCTAGCTGGCAGTGGTCTGTGTGTTCTGTTCTACATGCTTGGTGCTTGGCAAAATTCAGTAACTACAGTTACAAGCCACAATGTTATTGATCAGGCTAGTTGCGATTTGGGAACACCTTCAAGCAAGAGCAGCAAGTCTAAGACCAAAGAGGATCAGTCTGTGCCTTTGGACTTTGAGAGTCATCATGCAATCGAACTGAATACTCCGAATGACACTGTCACATTCCCGCCATGTGATGTGTCCTACAGTGAGTATACTCCATGTCAAGATAAGGTTAGGGGAAGGAAATTTGAAAGGGATATGTTGAAGTACAGAGAGAGGCATTGTCCAACAAAGGATGAGCTTTTGCGCTGCCTCATACCTGCACCGCCAAATTACAAAACCCCCTTCAAATGGCCTCAGAGCAGAGACTATGCTTGGTTTGCCAACATTCCTCATAAAGAGCTAAGCGTTGAGAAGGCTGTTCAGAATTGGGTCCAAGTTGAGGGAGAGCGATTAAGGTTCCCAGGAGGAGGCACAATGTTTCCACGGGGTGCTGGTGCTTATATTGATGATATTAGTGAACTTATTCCTCTGAACTCTGGCCAAATCAGGACTGCTGTTGATACAGGATGCGGCGTAAGTTACTAGCGCGCCATGTCATATCTTTCAGTTAGTCTTAACTATCTACTTCTGTGTTTTAGCTTCAATTCCGTTGACCAAAATGCGTAATCAGGTTGCTAGTTGGGGAGCTTACTTGTTGAAAAGAGACATTTTGGGAATGTCCTTTGCACCGAGAGATACGCATGAAGCTCAAGTGCAGTTTGCATTGGAGCGAGGAGTGCCAGCCATGATTGGTATTATGGGTTCGCAAAGACTTCCTTATCCTGCCAGGGCCTTCGACATGGCTCATTGTTCCCGCTGCTTAATACCTTGGTCCAAATATGGTACGTTTGCTCACTGAGCTTTGGATTTGTTCACTTATAACAAATTTTTTAAAGCCTGATTATTTTGATTATTGTGCACAGATGGCTTGTATTTGATTGAAGTGGACAGAATTCTAAGGCCAGGTGGTTACTGGATTCTATCTGGTCCACCAATTAACTGGAAGACTCACTGGAAAGGTTGGGAAAGAAGTGAGGAGGATCTGAAACAAGAGCAAGATGGCATAGAAGATGCTGCAAAGCATCTTTGCTGGAAAAAAATTGTAGAAAAGAAGGATCTTGCAATATGGCAGAAGCCCATGAATCATATGGAATGTGTGCAGAGCAAGAAGATTTATACGACACCACATATCTGCAAGGCTGATAACCCTGATGCAGCTTGGTATAGCAACATGGAGACTTGCATAACTCCACTTCCCGAAGTAAGTGACGCTGAAGAGATTGCTGGCGGTGAATTGGAGAGATGGCCAGATCGCGCAATGGCGATCCCTCCTAGAATAAAAAGTGGATCAGTAGCTGGCATTGATGCTCAAACGTTTCAAGAAGACAATGCAGTCTGGAAGGAAAGAGTAGCACATTATGAGCATATTATTGGCTCACTAGGCCAAGGAAGATGGCGTAATGTAATGGACATGAATGCAAATCTAGGAGGATTTGCTGCAGCACTGATGAACTACCCAGTGTGGGTTATGAATGTCGTCCCTGTCAATTCAAATGTAGACACTTTAGGAGTGATCTTCGAAAGGGGGTTCGTTGGAACTTACCAGGATTGGTGTGAAGCATTTTCCACGTACCCAAGAACATATGATCTCATCCACGCCGGCAATATGATAAGCATCTATCAGGACAGGTACATCACTATATTTTTGTTTTCTGTCGTGCGTCTATGTATCCGATCCTTTCTGATAATCACCTAACTAATTCAATGTGTATTCTTTCTGAAGGTGCGACATTACCTTCATACTACTAGAAATGGACAGGATACTACGTCCAGAGGGCACAGTTATATTTAGGGACACCGTGGAAGCCCTTGTGAAAGTCCAAGCCCTCACTAACGGAATGAGATGGGATAGTAAAATTGTCGACCATGAAAGCGGCCCCTTCAACCCTGAGAAAATCCTTGTAGCTGTCAAGAAGTACTGGACCGCTCAGTCCCCTGAATAACCACAGTCCACAGTACCTCGCAATCACACATTAACCACATGAACCTTCAGCAAACCAAACCACAAGGAAACTGCCCTAATGGAAGGGGGTTGTGTTTGTATCTGATGCAGGGCTTTTGTAGAAATTGCCCAGAGCAGTTGCCCGTTTAGCATTTTCTTGATCATGTCGTTTCACTTCTTTTTTTTACCAAATCAACTCAAACTATTCGTCGCTAAAAATGTAACTTTTTTCCTCGTTACTCGTCGCTGAAAATATTGTACACGAATATTTCGACAGTAAAACTTACATTTCGTTCCTAATATGATATTCTCGTCCGAAAGACTGACGATCGCAGACCAAATCAACCAACCGACGATCGTACCTCTACATAGTCGCTCTCCGGCGATTTGAGATTCCGATTAACCGGTTTAAACTTGACGCGTCGATAGGTCGGCGAATCGAGCTAGGGTTGAAAATGGCGGAGAAGGGAGAGGAGTCGGTGCGGAATGTTCCGGAAGAGGTTTAAGTGTGTTGGAGCAAGTCGAGGAGTACAGGACTCGGCTGCTTCGCTGATTTCGAGGATTTCGAGTGAGGAGCAGCCTCTGAAGCAGAAAGCTCTCGCTTTGCAATTGTCTATTAGAAGGATTAGGGCTTTGATTGACTCGTTACTTCAGCAGAAGATTGTTGATCGTAAAACTGCGGAAAAAGTATGTGATTTTGCTTAGTTGAAGTCTTTTATTTTAATAAAATGAGCCGACTTTTAATGAAAATTAAAATTTTGTTGCAGGTGAATGAGGATTTGCATAGAGCAACTTGTCTTTTGGCACATGGTGATGCAGCTTAGTATCTGCCTGGAAAAGTTCAAGGTATGCGCTTTTCGTATCATTGAATATGCTTGTTCATTACGTATGTTGATGTGGCTTTCACATTTAGAAATTAGAAGTGTTGGTGTTGGTGATGGTTTTAGTTTTTGTGTGGATATTGAGGAATTTCAAATTGTGTAAAACTGGGAACATAAAATTTGCAGGCGGGTTTCTGAAGATGTTTTAGGTCCCACTGACGTACAAGCTACAAGGAAAGAAGTGCAGTTCGAGGCGAAGGAAGAATACAATAGTTACAAGGTAGGTTGTATAAATTGTTAAATGACCGATTTGCTTTTACCCAACTCCATGTTTGTTTATGAGTGATAGTTCTGTATATTAGAGAAGAGAAACTGAAGGAATAAGGAAGTCGTACTTTTCCTGACAGCGGTGTTATCTTCAAATCTAATATGTACTGCAATTCTTCGTGAGCATGACAAAACGGCACTCTTATTTTTTCTGTTCCCAGCAAGATTACTAATTTTAAGATCTTACCTTTGGAATGGATGAATGCCAGCTTTTCCACTTCAACTGTACCAGGTGATAGAATAATATATTGAATTAGTTTTTTGATGTTACGTCATTCATTTTCTATATCATGCGTTTGAATTTAGATTGTTGTTCCTAGGCGTGGCTGCTGTTCCTCTACCCAGGGTTGGCTATGCGAGAGAATGTATTAAGAGTACATGGAAGTGACATCCGACCGTGGTATGGTTCATATATATCAATAATCACTATGGTGCGAGTAAATCAGTCATGGAGAAGTACATGTATTTAAGTGTCATGCTGAGAATTTTCCTGCATTGTGTCATAGTTTGGGAATAAACATCCAATTAGGTCGATCCTTTTTTTCTGTTCTCTTTTATGGTCGGGTATATAACTCAATCTTGAACACACATTTTATAGCTTGTACATTTTATTTTTTATGCATGCTTAACCGTCTTTGGATGATTCAAACATGATGTAATTAGTAATTTAGTGAGATAATGATCATGATTCCAATAGATAGTATGTTAAAATGTGGTTCTGAACTTCTGATATATCTCCACAAATTTACCACTCGAACCTTCACTTTTTTCATCCTTCTGTTTTATCAGCTAGCTACATGATTCCTAATATGCGGATGCAAGATAGTTTAGAGTGGGTTAAGAATTCACTGAAATGGTTATTTAGGTACCAGTGGCTAAATGGAATAAGAAATTATACGAAATATTGATGAGGTTTTGCTGATATTGTATAATTTAAGCATTCAGTTTCTGGATATCATATTTTATATAAATAACGGTGCTTTGTTACAGAAGAATCTTAGTTCACTTTCTTTTGTAGGATGTATATCTTGGGGGTTGGGTACGTGGAATGTGCATTATAATTAAATCTATTTTGAAACGACTTTTGCTGTTTACATTTACATTTTACAGGTGGATATTTCATCACTATTGTTCCATGACCGTTGCACTGGTAAGTTTGACTTGGGAGATAGATCAAAAGAGGTCCAGACTGTGCCCAGAAGCAAGTAAGGTGCCATTTTCTTGTATAAATTATTCACTTAAGCTCTGCATTTGCATAAACCTCCGTCGGGATCTTGCAGAGAGGTGTGGAGCTGTTGTTACAGTTGGCAATGATGCTTCTACAAAATAGATACCAACGACTGAGGTTGTACACTCGCATTGCTCTAGGAAAGGTAAACAGTACCAGTTTTTCTATTCATTATTATGCTACATCTAAAGAGCTAGCCTCTAGAATTATGCTTGCTGCTATTACATCAGCGTTAGCAGTCATATACGGCCATCTCAGAATGCCACACATAATTAATAATACCTTTTATCAATATGGTAGGCCAAAAGGATGGACGTGGGGTGGGGAGAATCTGCTGGCGTTACGGGACAGCTTTGGCTGTTGTTTCCCATACTTTTCATATTGCAGGTGACATGAACTTCTAAGTCTTTTTTTCTTCTTCTAACCTTGTTTCACCCTGCATGTTTCATTATCTGCATTGCACTAATATGCTCTGTTGTCATGTTTGCTGAGACTCATAGTTAAAATTTGTTTCTATGATTCTTCATATATTTGAAGTTTGTGCTTATAATGAGAACTTTCATTATTGATAAGAAAAATAGAAAACATTTGCTTTCCTTAGTTAAGGGAAACTCTTTTTTACTATTGCAGTACAATTATCCTTCCGACTTACCTTTCTTAGCAATCTGTCTGAATATGCAATATACTTATCTGAAATTAATGAAGGGTTTCGAGGCATACGTCGGATTACTCTTCATAAGGGCAGCCATTGCAGGCGTTGTGTCTGAATGGCGGGTGATAATGAATTACTTATTTCATGTTTATCTTCTAAGTTCTGAATATATGCTCTCTTTATCTTTTTCACGTAAGTGTGACCTTGTCTTTTTTCCCAGACTGTCTTTTGTGGAATGTTGCTCGTTTTGATGGCAGTTGGGAACTTTACAAACACAGTACAGACATTGTTGGCCAAGTCAAGAGTGAAGGCAAAAATGAGAAAGAGTAAAAACAAGCAAGCCGAAGACTAAACCGATGACATCAAATTCACACGAAACATAAGCTTATGTAGCAGTAAAGTTTTAGTTTTTTTTTTTTGCAGATGGTTGCTAGTTCCAAATTCACATTTTATTTCTTTGCTTGCGGATTGATCACTTGTAAAATCCAGCAAATGACTTCTTGCCCAAATTCGATATATACTTATGTAAATATTGTTTACAGGATTCCATCACTACACACAGCAAATATATCATAATAATAGGCTAATGTCCTCAACACACAAATAATAATCACTCACTTCCCCTCACTAAGTCTTTCATTTTCCTCACTAAAGATTCATTGCAATAAGACAAAAATGTCCCTTCCCACCTTCATTTACACTACATGTCATTCATCACTATTTATTCGTATTTGACTGTATTTGATCGTATTTGATCAGGTAGATTTCAAAAAAAAATTATAAAATTAAGAATTTAAAAAAAAATTACTAAATTAAAAATTAAAAATAGAGCGAAAAACGTTGTAAAACTTAATTAAATCGAATGAAGATACCGAAAAATTTCCGTTATTAAATGAAAATATAAAGGCTTGAGTATCCATACCAAGATCAGGTTGGTTTTTTGAAAGTAAATTTTAGCTTTCTATTAATGTTTTTGTTCGTTTCAGAAACACCTACAAAAACGGAAGGCATATAACTAAACCAACAATCATACAGATCGAAAACATACCAACTCAACTAAGAACAGTAGAAATGCATTCATACCACACTTGCCTCTTGCTTCAAACAGGGCCAAGGGCTCTTTTCTCACATTGCCTTACTGTTATTCTGAGGTACCGTTCGCCACTTTGGTTTATACTGCAGCATAATCTGCGGGGAGCCTGTGAAAAAGAGTCAAATATGTAAGGACAGATGTTTATGAAGAAAAAAGAAGAAGAAATTTGAAGGTGCGTCGAAGTCGATAAAAACATACCAAATGCCAACTTTTATCTGGTGGAAACCCGACGACCTCAATGTCATGCACACTTTGTAAGGGAATCCTTTGAGGAAAGCATAAGACTTTCCTTTTGAAATCATCTTTCTTTTTGACCCTCTTGCTATAGAACCCCAACGTAGCGTTACCCCTCCTTTCGATCCTTGTTAAGAAAAAAAGTACAGGCTTTTTACAAACAGATTTGGGAGAAACCCTGACGTCAATATCAAATTCGTTACGGTTTCGGATTTTGTTCCAAGCCGAGTAGGTTTGCTCTGAACGGTCAAGATCACGAAGAAGAACAATATCTGGAAATACTTGAACCACGTAACCGAGTGATACTGAAAATGTCAGATGATGTGCATGATCATAACATATTGAACGCTGCAAGAAACTCATAGGTTGTGCCTTCATTGCTTTAGTAAAGAGCCTTAACCCTTCCATAAATCTCAAATGAGGATAGAATGGCTCAACAGCCTGGATATGGTGAATGGAGATAAATGGCGCAACAGGGTGAGCTGATAATAGACCGTGCGCACTGCCCTTTATGTCCCACTGCACGAAGAAAAGAAGAAAAGACAGATATATATTTTTCAACTGGAGCAAGACACAACAAAAGACATCTCAAACTTTGAAATGCATTACCTGGTGAAAACCATTTTCCCTTGTTAACGGAATGCCCAATTCAGTTATACAAGCATGAAGTCTATCATCACTCCCATAGAGCTTAGTATAGCGCTCAATACACTCATCATGAATCGCCGACAGCGCTTCAGCCAACGGATAACTAATCGCAATCCCACCTCCACCAAATGCCATACCATGACTAAAATACGAGTTAGCCGAATGACTCTCCGACGGACTGCCAATATAAACCATCTCACCAGCATCATACTTACTCAAAACTGCAATCAAATTATCAGCATTAAAAATCGTGTCATCATCACCCAACACAAACCACTTCACTTGCGGCAACTTAAGCCTATAACTCTCTGTCACTATCCTAGATACCCTAACTCCCGATGGATGCCCAATCGGATTCGTGTACCTAAACCTCGAAGTATCACCCGAAATCATCACAGGCGGCAATAACTCATCTCCATCTTCTCTAACCACATCCTCGTCCAACCACATATACCCTCGCATCTCCTCCGGCCTCCACCATAGCTTCACAAATTCCTTCCTTTCTCTCCAAAAACCCGACGATCCTGCTATACCAAACACAATATGCTTCAACAAAAGCTCATTCACATCCCCATCATCAGACACATTGTAATAATACTCAACAGGGTAGTGTACACTAGTTTCAGGTGGCGAAACTGCAAACGACGCCGTTTTGGTGGAAAACTGATGCTTACACTGCCAAAAGGTTCCTGAAAAGACTAGCGACAACCACGCTGTAGTCGAGATTATAAGCGCTATAATCGCAACGACAGCTGTCCCTGTCCGCGTCTGTCGCCACCGAGGCCCGATTCGAGTCCGACGTAGCTGAGACGACGACGTATTTGAATCGATTACATGCTTGTGATCATCACTTACCTTCATGCTTTCTGCTCATGTCCGAAACCCTAATCACGAAAAAGGTCACGACTTTCAAATCCAAATCGCAAAAAGGCTTTGTCTTTGCAGACCCCCGATCGTTCGAAGTCGAAAATTTGGGCTTGGATTCGCATCAGCAGACAGATGCCGGAGATTTTGAAAATTATGGTTTTGAGGCCAGCTGAAGGAATATAATATATTTCTTATAACTCAAAAAGTCAATTACAAATGAAAATAAACTGAACGTCTAACCATCCCGTAATAGAAAACCATCCGCTAGAGCTTTCTGTGAGACAAAAGATAGTTTCTGTCTCACGATCGAAAGAGCTACCGACGGCTCCATACCTTTGAAATGAAGGTTCTGGTCATTCCGGATCGATATATTTTGGAATTACTTCCACAGATCCTGTCTGTTGGACCATTGCATTTGTCAATGGACCAGTAAGTTAAGAAATTGCTTAGGGTCTTCCAGATATCGATAAAATATTTAATGTCATTATTACGTTATGTCATGAAAATGAACATCCAGAAAAATAATTCTTCTGTACTCTTTTATTTTTTTCTATTTTTTTATTTAGATGCTTTCTAAAGTTCTTTCTACTTCTTTTTATGACAATTAATTAACTCTCACAATACACTTACTTTCATATTTTATCTTTCACTTATTTTTATTTTATTTTTACTCTTATAATCTCATTATTCCTTTATTATCATGTCATCAATTCAAATGGAAAGATCAAATGGGGACGGAGCTGCTATTATTATGTCAAGGAAGAAGAAATTATTTTATATAATTGTATGTTTGAAATTTCTGTGGAAGTCAATGCCTTTGTGGTGAATTGATGGCAATCCCATTTTTTGTCATTTCAAGTGTCAAATCTAGTTAAAGTCAACCTATTGTTGTTTCTCTGCCATATGTGTATTAGCATTGAGATATAGAACGCTAATGCCAGTTAAAGTGAATTTAAAAAATATTGCCTTAAATTAAATGAAGAAATTCTAACCATGTTAAATTTTCTTAACTAGCGTTAGAGTTCTAAAACAACATGTTGTTCTAATTTTTTAGATACAAAAATATGGAATCTGATCCGGTGTACCCACACCTAGGTGCATCAAAATTTCTCTCCTATTTTTGTATGTCTTCGGCTCAAAATCTGAATTCGAAGTAAATTAGAGAATTATAGCTCTTTGAATCAGCTACAATTCTCTAGTTTACTTCGAATTCAGATTATGAGCCGAAAGCATCCGAAAATATGAGAGACGTTCTGGTGAACCAAATGGCTGCACCGAACAAACAGATGGACCTTGTCCGTTGAAAATGTTTCTATATATCATTGGAAAGCTGATTTAAAGAGGTACAATTCTCTAGTTTACGTCAGATTCAAATTTTGAGCCTAAGACATCCAAAAATATATACTTTTGTGAACCAAAGTTAACTTGTCTGGTTGTTATAAATCCTGGTCCTGCGCTATGTTGAATAAAACATAATGTAGCTGACTAGTCTCCATAAATATACACCGGTTCATAGTCAAAATGTAAGTTTATACTTTCTCCGTCCTGATTTGATCTTCTTGTTTGGATCGTGACATATTTTTAAGAAATAATGAGAGTGTGAGAGATAAAATAAGATAAAGATAAGTGAGTGAAGAATAAAGTATGAAAGATAGTGTTATGTGAGAGACAAAGTAGGCAAGAGAACTGTCAGAAATGGAAACAAAAAGAATAAAAGGGACGCCAAAAATGAAAACAAGTAAAACAAAAGAGGACATATGGAGTAGTACATAATTCTATTATTCAATAGGGTTATTTTGCTGTAAAGCACCCATAAAATCAGATATTTTCTAGAAATCACCTTTACATTTTTTGAAACACCACCCATTTGTTACACACTTGTTTCCTGAACCACCCATTTTCCAAAAGTCACTCTTTTGCCTTTATTTTATTTTAAAAAATTCATAAAAATATTTAAAAAATTCAAAATTTCATAAAACAAATATGCAAAAGTCATCCCTTTAGTGTTATTTTTAATAATAATAAATTATGTTTGTATAAATATAAATTGATATTTCAAAATTTTACCAACACTTAGTACAAAAATTTATCTAAAATATAACAAAATTATTGAATAGTTTGAAAGTATGTTTTTGAACGTCTCTGAATTTTAACGAATTTTTTAACTTTTTATGTTATTTTTATTAATTTTTTATATGAATATGAGAAATTCAAATACGTTTATATTTGAAAATAGATGTAATTTGTTGCACGCAACACAAGATATAAATCCGTATATCCACATCAACTAGCCGAACACTACAACTGCTTTACTAACACCTAAAAACTTAATTAAAATGTGCAACAACGGTTGTATATCAGTTGGAAAAATCTTCATCTCTCAATGGCTCTAATTTAAGTCTCATAAGTCATATGACATCTAGCACACATTTATGAGAACTAGTGTGTGATCCGTCGTACCGACGGAAATTTTTTCTATGTTTTAATTCAATTTTAATAAAGATTTTCAACGTTTCTCTCTATAATTTTATTATTGTAATTGAAATTTTTGAATGCTACATATTTTTTAATTTTT
>JAWWMW010094242.1:0-11481 GCA_035048345.1 Echeveria elegans
AAGTAGATTTTGATTGCTGCTGATTCCAGAAGTAGCGAGTTTGGGCATGAGTTGAAGCAAATGTAATGCTGCATCTGCAAATTCAAACGAGAAGTTCCTGAGTACTGATGAATATGGCCAACCATTCATAACTGGCATATTCGGGTTTCAGATTAATCTTTTTCATATGTTTCTTAAATAAAGGACGGAAGGGAGAGGAAATAAGTGAATATACCGTAAAATTCGGCCTTGATGATGTAACGAAGAAGCTCAGGGCCTCTTCCCTCTGGATCGTAGGGATCAGGATACTGCCCTCTTTTAGTGACTTGCAGCATATAGAAAAGCATCTCCTTTTGCCCGTATTCTGCTGCAATATGTATTGGAAGGCTCCCATTGCTGTCAGGAATGTACACCAATCTTGGGTGCTTGGCTACCAGAAGTTTCGCCGCTTGCAAATTTCCAACTTTGGCAGCGATCCCCAAAGGTGTACAACCATCGCTAGTCTTCACCTCCAAGTCCACTGGCAACAGAAGCTGCAGCAGTTCATTAACAAAGAGTATTGTCTCCGGACCACTGCCCACAGCAACATGAAGTGCTGTTTCCGAGTAGCCTCGTATTCTCGCCCTCAGAGCTTCCGATCCATGTCTGAGAATAATCCGCTTTCCACTCACCCAATCTCCGATCATTGCAGCTTTGTACAAAGGAAAATGCCAACTTGCGTCTATCTCCATTACCAGTTCCGTTTTGCCATATCCACTCTTCGTCTGACTGTCATCATCATTTTCTTGAAGAAGATATTCACCTCCTACTCCAGATGGATCATGTGCTTCCGGTATGTGTTGACTAAGTATGATTAATCGGTATCCGGCTGTATATCTACCATTCTTGAGCCAATAAGCCACACATATTTCACATTGCTTGTTCTGCCCATATTCTGTGCAAAACAGTGACATGATTATGTTGATAAATATTCCGCGGAATAAACTTAAAATCCCAACATGATTTGTACCATATCCGGTATGAGTCTTCAGGAGTGTACTTACCTGAGCTCTCAACTACAGGCGGCGGTATTGTTTCTGGAGCTGCTGGATCTGGAACATCATGAGCTTCAAGTATGTGTTGATCATTGATAAGTATTCTGTAGCCATACATATCTCTGCCATTTTTGATCCAATACTTCATACATGCCTCACAGCTTTCCATCACCATATTGATTTCACTTACTTTGCCAAAATACAAAATACCCCTTTTGTGTGTTTCTCACTGACAAAAAGCCAATAATCTGAATGCAAATGGTATATATATATATTGGTGGAAAAATGCTAAACACCTCGAAGAATACTTATAAACCAAATAACCAAAAAGTTCGGAGGAGTATTTTTGTTCACTGTGAAATTATCAAATAATTTGAAGAACTAAGACAAAATGTATACCATGGTTATCTGATCGGTGTAAGTAACACTACTCTATATCGATAATCTCTTACCTTTGGCGAGCTGTTCTGAGCTGTACAACTTCCCTTATGTATTTAATACAGTATTGATTAAATTATGGAGGTCTCTGAGTCTACCTTATCTTGTCTTAGTAGTTTAATCTTGTTTGTTAATCGTGGCATTTAATACACTGAATTTATCAATAAATAACTCATTGTTAATTCAAATAAATTCTAGGACAGCAAATTAGCACAATAACTATTTTTATGTGTTCCCCATCCATACCCATTCACATTAAAGTCAACATCAATTATTGTGTTAGACAAGATAACGTGAGATACGGGTCAGATCGCAGATAAGTATTTTGTATGATAATTTAGTTATATTATATGATCAAAATTAAGCATATCTTGTAGGAATTGTAACCCGTTGGAAACATATATATTATTGGCTTTCATTTTATTTGAGAGTGACAGTTGTTCTTACTCTGATACGTATTAGTAAGTAATTTTTATGATATGATCTCCTCACGGGCTTAACATGCTAACCTGTAGTAAAACAAATGATGTAGGACGTTGATTTTAGGGAAAATTAGTATAAATCGTACTCCGTATGATTGTTCATTTGCCGTTAACCACCTTCAGTTTTGAAATTAGTTGAAAACACCTCTCCGTCACATAATCCTTTCCTAGAACCCACATTCGGTCAAATTGCCGTTTTTTTTTTTTGCTATAGTTTTTAATTATTGCAAACCATATTTATGATTGTTCATTTGTCATAAATCACTTTTATGTATGCTATAAAAACACTTGGAATTTACACTCCATTTTTCAAAACCATCAAATGTCATGTTCCAAAATTATATGATTTACTAATTCAAAAGTGTAACAATAATAATTAAATAAAAGTTTTTAAAACTTGTTTGAATCAAAAAATTCCCGATGTTATCTAGAGAAATACATTAAAGTAGGTTTCTTACTAAACTCACTCATTTAAAACAAATTCCATTTAAAAATTGTAAAGATTTTTTACGAAAAAAACTCATAAAATATGGGATTTACCGAAAACCAATTGTAAAACTCAACATTACACAAAGGGATACATTAAAAATTCTTTCAAAACCTCACTCACTGCCAAATATTCTTTTAAAATATTTATATTTTGCTTACAAAATTCATAAAAATATCATAAAACTAAAAAAATCACAACTTCGTAAAACAAATATAGAAAAACAACCCATTTAGATTTATTTTTAATGAAAAAATGCATTAAGGATATTTTCAGTTTTAATTTAATGTAATATTTTGAAATTTTTATGAATGAAATTTTTATAATGTTATGCTCTTTAAAAAAAATTAAGAACCAATTCATATAAATGACAAAAATAGTCAAAAAAATATTATGAACAAATTCATCAAAACAAGTATGCAATATTAACTATTTTAAATAAATTTTTATGCAGAATTTGATAAAATTTTGAAACATTAAATTTGAAAAACACATATAATATTCTTAATGGATTATTTTGTTTATCAAAATAAAACTAATTCAGTGGTTCTTATATATATGTTTTGTGAAGTTTTAATTTTTTTTAATTTTTTAAATATATTTATGAATTACCAAAGCAAAAATATTAATATTTTTAAATATAAAGGTGATTGTTAGCAATTTCCAACTATAAAAGTGGTTTCGGACAAATGAACAATGATAAAGATGGTCTGCAATGATTAAAATGGTAGCAAAAAACCCATCTAAGTGAAGGTGGTTCTTCTTCTCTTAACCAAAATTTTAAAAAGGTATTTATGAGATAAATAATGTTGTATTTGTTTACTGTTTATTCTTTCTGTTTCTATTTTTGTTATTTTTTTTATTCTTCTTATTTTCATTTCGAATAATTTTCTTTGTATTTTACCTCTCACATGACATACTTTTTTATACTTTATTCTTCACTTTATATTATTTTCTCTCACACTTAGTATATTTTTAAAAATTGTGTACCAACTCAAATAATAAGACGAAAAGGACGGAGAGAGTAGAATTTATGAAAGAAAAAGAAAATCAATGTGAGCCTGAATTTGCCGAAATTTCCTTGTAGCGCTGCATACTGGACTGTTTGTGTTTCCCTCTTCTTCCGCTCTTTCCTGAATTAGGTCAACGCCCAAGTTTTGACCATGGCAGACCTAGTTAAGCTGATATTCGCTAAACCGATCCATTTAGCGATTCAGGTGTTCAAAACTGCCGGAGATACTTCCGACTTCTACTCCGAGGAGTGCGCCGACATTGAAAAGAAGACGGTCAGACTCCTCGCAGTCCTCCGCAAAGCCGCTAAAGCCAGTCCCGATCTCTACGAGCGTCCGACTAGAGTCATAATCGACGAGACGAATCATGTGTTGGAACGCGCTACTCCTCAACTGCGTATCGTACGGATTTTTGAAACGAGTTTTTGGAGTCATTCCGGCGTCGTCGTTTAGGAAGGTGTCCGAGGAGTTGGAGAATTCGATCGTAAGCGTTTCGTGGCTGCTTAGAGTTTCCAGATCGGATAAGGTTGATGTTGATTTTGATGAACGAGCTAGGCTGCCTTTTTCAGCTGATAGATCCATTTCGTATTTGATTTGGGATATGTCTGTTTCTGTGAAATCCGGATCGCAGTTAGAAAGGGATTTGGCAGCCAAGACGCTTGCATCTCTTGCGAAGGATCAGGATCGGTATCGCAAGCAGGTTATTGAGGAAGGTATTCTACGGCTATAAATGGAGATACTTTTGGAATCCGTCTCTGAAAAATGTTAGTAAATATCTCTTTGCTATATATTGTGATTTGTGACAGGTAGTATTGGTCCGCTGCTGAAATTAGTGGAGGACGATGGGAATCCTCAAGGGCAAGAGTACGCTGCTAAAGCTATTGGAGTACTTGGGAAGGATCCTGAGGATGTCGAGCATTTGATTCATGCTGGAGTATGTTCGGTTTTTGCTGAGGTGCTTAAGAAAGAAGGCGCGACGAAGAAGCTGCAGGCAACTGTGGCGTGGGGTATTTCGGAGCTCGCGGGTAATTATCCTAAATGCCAAGATCGTTTCGCACAGCATGGTATTATTAGTCTGCTTATTAGTAAATTGGCGTTTGAGACTGTTGATCAGGAGCATAGTGGTGATACTGAAGGTGGGGAGTGCGGGGATGCTACAATTCAGAAAGATATGAAAGCAATGGTGGTCCGTGCTCTTTGGCGTCTAGCAGTAGATAATGCTGCCATTTGCCGTAGTATAACTGATTCGAAAGCTATGCTATGCTTCGCTGTTTTGTTGGAGAGGGGAACTGAGGATGAGCAGTATAATTCTGCTATGGCTTTGATGGAGATAACAGCAATGGTCCAGAAGGAAACAGATCTTGTAAGGTCTGCCTTTAAACCGAACTCTCCTACGCGCCAAGCTATTGTGGATCAGCTCCTCAATATCATAAACAAAAGGGAATTAGATTCGAAACTCCTGATCCCGTGTGTGAAGTGTATTGGGAATTTGGCCCGGACGTGTAGGGCGACAGAGACGAGAATGATTTCACCGTTAGCGAGATTGTTGGAGGATACTGAGATTGAGAAAAAAAAGGATTCCGTTGCAGGGTTTTTTGGAGGATTCTGAGGCAGAGACCATCAAAGAGGTGTTAATTGTTCTCTCCAAATCCGTCTGCCACGAAAATATACGCTGTACTGATCACTCCAAGGCTATTTTGAGTGCTGGAGCTGTTGAGCACTTAGTTCGGATGGCTGAATATGGAAAAGAATGTGTTAATATCCCAGCGTCGATTCTGTTATCCTACATTTCATCGCATGTACCAGAAAGCGAGGAGCTGGAAAAGCATTTTGTTCTACGCACTATTGAATGGGCGGAGCGTCAAGTCATGGAACAGAGCCATACATTAATGAAATTGTTGCCGGAAGCCAAAAGTGAACTGGAGCTATACCAGTGAATGGACGCCAGATTAAGTTGAACTCTGTCACACTAGTAAACAAACTAGAGTCCTCCTAATGTTGAAACCTTCCAATATGAGTCACCTTACATGCCATTTCCCAAACAACCATATATGTGAGTCAAGGTCCCAACTGAATGCGTGTTTGTACCACGTTACATTGCTGCAAGTTTATAGTTGAGATACCCTCTGAGTCCAGTGAATGAAATCCTTGTTTCTTTCTAGTCTCTTCGGCAGTTATAGCATTTACATTTAGCTACAAAATGTCAAATCAGAGTAGTACCTAAAGAAGGTAGTTATTCATAGTTGCGGATTATAACAGCCGGATCACGTCACTCATCAGTAGGGACGAATGAAATCCAATCAGCATTTGTTTCTCACAGTTACCTCTTTACATATGCAGGTTTTCCTTGTTGTACTATGTGCTTATTTTTCTTAGCAATGTTTTTATCTGGCTTTGCAGGTTCCGCACTTGTCTGTTTCTCAACTATTGCCTCTGACGAAGAGCACTGTAAACACCTCTGAATGACACTGGGTCATTCATGTTCCATTTACAAAACTTCCTATGAGGAAAATAGCTGTGTCGGCAGGAAGGAGCTAAATCATTACTTAAGAAGCCCTTGAAAAAAGTAATGGGTTACAGCATCATCCCTATACTATACCGGTTTCGATTCAATGTATTCATACACTTAATGATCAGGACATGATAAGTAGGATGTTATTTTCAAGCCTTTCTGCCAGACGCTTTCGAGTGGACGTCACACGTTAGTATCCCTACTAAGTTTTAATGCATACCCACCAGTTTCTGCTCGTCATTAAGATCATTAGATACGGATTTAGGGGGAAGGTTATGACGACTACCTACTCGAATTTATTTCGATCAGTTTCACCTATATACATCTTGGTGTCATGATATTAGTGATCTTGCCGGTAGTTTTGCATATATATTAGATGTTGGCGCAAAAGTCAGTAAGCAAGAAATATTTAAAATCATCTATCCTGTCAAGCTTCTATCCTATCCAAACTCAAATCCCTACTCCAATTCATCTCTTGCTTTGCTCTTCAACAAAGCCAGTGAGTTCATAGCACAAAATGAAGAAAGTTCTTGTGACAGGTGCATCAGGGTTTCTAGGAGGGAGACTTTGCCATGCACTATTGGATCGAGGTTACTGCGTCCGAGCTTTAATTTGGCACAAAGAGACTAATCTTTCAGCCATTCCATCTCCTACTGGAACTGGCGTCTTGGAACTGGTGTATGGTGATGTTACTGACTTGCAGTCGCTTATTGAAGCTTTTCGGGACTGTGCAGCTGTTTTTCATGTGGCTGCTATGGTTGATTCCTGGCATCCAAACCCTTCGTTGTTCATGTCTGTAAGTGAACTGATCTCCTCTATTTTTAAAAATATCGGAACTTATGGTACAAGGTTATATACATGCACTTGTGTGTTGCTCTTTAATTCAAAAATCGTATTGCTATACATACGTAAAAATTTCTCAAAGCACCATTGGCTTCGTTTGAGAAACATTTTGAGTAATATGATCATTGGGTGTGAAATGAAGGTGAACGTAGGTGGCTTGAAGAATATCCTGCAAGCTTTCAAGGAGACGAAGAACATGGAGAAGATAATATACACATCCTCTTTCTTCGCTATTGGACCCACTGATGGGCATGTCGCGGATGAGAGTCAAGTATTGCATCTATATGTCGATCTTTAATTTAGTGACATGGTTTAACTAATGTGTCTCTGTGTGATTGCATGTCGGTTTTTGTTCTGATGATCACTTTTTTCGATGAAAGGTGCATCCTGAAAAGTTCTTCTGCACGGAGTATGAGAAGTCGAAGGTAATTGCTGATAAGATTGCCTTACAAGCCGCGTCAGAAGGTTTTCCGATCATCCCAGTCTATCCAGGAGTTATGTATGGACCTGGGAATATTACAGCCGGTAACATCGTGGTTCGCACGGTAAGATTGCCCTTGTTCAAGTGTAGTGCATTCTTTTTCTTTTTTCGGAAGAGTAAGAATTTAATTTTGGTGTAAACCAAGATGTTGGTGGTAAAGTGGTGAACATTTGTCTTGTTATTCACAAGGTCAATGGTTTTGGACAACTTGTATCCTGTGTTGTAATGTGTGAGCAGTAGTCACAAATGCTCGTCATCTTCCATTTGGAACAAAAAACCTAGATCCTTAGGACTCATGATATTAGTTTTAGTTTAATGCAACAAGTTTGAATTTGGATGATACAATTTTCACATCACTAATATATATTGTCAGCAGTCCGGATCTGTCGTGGACTGATGGTTCGTTTAAATGTATATACATTGCAAGAAATTGAACTTTTCTAACGGGTGAGTTGATTTACGATTTAAACAGATTATGGAGCGATTCAATGGAAGATTGCCCGGCTATATAGGCACCGGATATGACAGATTTTCATTTAGTCATGTGGACGATGTTGCGGCAGGCCATATCGCTGCACTAAACAAAGGTCGTGCAGGGGAAAGATACCTTCTAACCGGGCAAAATGCATCAATGAACCACATTCTTGATAGAGCTGCAATCATCACAAAAACTAAACCACCTTCATTTAGCATTCCGTTGTGGCTGCTCATACTATATGGCTGGATTTCCATACTATTTTATCGAATCACCGGAAAATTTCCTTACATAACTCCTCCGGTAAGTAAACTTATAATATTCAGTTTTTGATTCTAACTTTTTTTCCAACTCTATTTTTTCCCTTGAGCAGTCGGTGTATACTTTGAGATATCAATGGGAATATTCTTGTGAAAAGGCGAAAAGGGAGCTGGACTACAACCCAAGAAGCTTGGAAGATGGATTGTCCGAGGTATTGCCCTGGTTAAAGAACCAAGGGTGCATAGACTACTAATAAGCATCTGCCGTTTTTTACCCATAGCTGGTTTCAGGAACTCTCTCGACTGTAAAAGAAATTCAATGATTTCTTCGCTAGTTTTTAGATTATTTTGAAAATGCAACTGTTGAATATCTAGGAAAGCGATTCGCAAGCTTGCATCCGCATTCAGCTCATTTTCACAATTATTGGTGTTATAATTGGAAGTGTATTGAATGTCTATTTCCGTTTTTACCTAATTCGTCAGCAAAACATTTTCTAGATAATGAAAAAAAAAAAACTTGTTCGGTAACTTGTTCAACCTTACTGAAATCGCGTCTTTATAACCTTGATTACTTGAAGATTTTTGAGTTGCATAGCGTACGAAATGAAGATTTTATTATTTTGTGAAGAAAGTAGAAACTCACTCACAACTAAACCTCACTCACTCTTTCTCAACTCACTCACTCATTCTTATCCTCGCCTGGAGTTCCCTTCCAGAAATGTAGCCATCCAAAAAATGCATACCAATATCTCTCTCCGCAAAAAAAAAAAAAAAAGAGAAGAAGCCCTGCATGATTTCGAATCATGACATCGCCTTTGTGCACAACATATGGAAACTGAGGGAGTATTTTCAAAGCTTTTGTCAAACTTCTCGACTAGCTGTTATAAATGCATACCCAACATTTTGGGCATATCTATATCCATGCCTCACAGAATCTGCATTAGATTTAGGGGACCATCTGATGAGAGTCGTTGAGTACCTACCCAAATTTATTTCGCTTTAGTTCCCCTCCGTCTCATTTCTAATATTTATTATTTATTACTGTATCATTTTCTTGCCGTTGGTATTGCCCTGATTGAAGAACCAAAGGGTGCCATACAGTGCTAAATGTCCGCCCGCTTGTAACTACTTTCGAAGTTGCACTTCATAATCAGATATGTTTCTAATAAGCATCTGCCAATTTTTTACCCATATCTGTTTAAAAAAAAATGCAACTCTTGAATGTCTATCGCTTGAATCTGCAGTCGGCTCGTATTCACAATTATAGGTGTTATAATTCGAAGTGTATCGCATTTTTGCCTAATTTGTCAGCAGATCATTTCTTCACAAGTAACCTCGGACTCAAGTCACGTCTTTATAGCCTTGACAATTAGTGACCGGAATGCCTAGACTAAACGAAACATGCTTTAATTTCAAACTTGATGATCTGAATTGTGGACGGTGTGGTACATTATTTTCAAGACTTAACTGAAACCACCTGTATAATGTACATGTTTTTACAAAATCATCACTATAAAAAAAATTTCATTTAACCAACTGTATAAAATTTTAAGTTAACAAATGACCACCTTTGTTAATATGAAAGTGTTGTATTTTTTTTAATTTCATGCTAGAAATAAATTATATTAATTTAAAAATAGTTTAAAGTATATTAAACCAAAGTTTTAATTTTTTTAAAAACAAACTGTACAGAAAATTTTATTATTTTTAATAAAATTAAAATAATTTTAAAGATAAAAATTTTCAAACCGAACTAAACTCAAACAATATTAAATTATGTTATGTATGTTTATTTTATATTTTTATATTTTTTTCTATTTACAAAGGTGGTCATTTGTTAACTTAAAATATAAGTAAATAGATGATCAAGTAAAAACTTTTTTATAATAATAATTTTGTGAAAACATATACATTATACATATTATTTTGCGCAATTAATTCTATTTTCAAAGTTTTTGCAAACTTTTCTAACTAGTTGATCCTACTAGTTTTAAATGCATACCCACCATTTTAGGCACATCTCATGTAAAATAGTATCTGTATGAGATTTAGCCAAATTATTTTGAGTTAGGTCCCCTCCGTTAAATTTCGATTTTATTGTTTACTACTAGCGTACCGCCTATCGTCCCGACGGAAATGCGTCGTTCCGAATGCGTAATCGAACCGGTCAAATATGAGTGTGACTCAATCGACCAATTTTTGAGCCTGTGTGGTCTGTGATTTTTAATGGGCCGGGATTGGCTCGTGTGTTCTGTGAAAATTTAAACGGGCCCGTGTGGTCTGTGAAAATTTAAACGGACCCGTGTGGTCTATTTAAATTAAAATTTTAATTTTAATTTTTAATGGCTGAGATGATATAATTTCTATGATTAAAAATTTGTCAAATTACAGTCAAATGCAGTCAAATAGTGAATGGATGAATGGTAAGTAAATAATGAGGGAGGGGATGGACATTTTTGGCAATTCATTATTGACCATGGATTGTATTCTTTTATATAATAGATTATATTAATAGAATAAGTTTTTGTCCACCCCATTTAGCAACGAAATATCTCCATTTAGAAACGAAATTTTCCTTTCTATTGTCCTCAACCATATATATACCGATCAAAATTTAAAAGGCACTGTTAAAACATATAATCTCTCGTCGCTATAAAACTAAATATACTCTACCATTAAATTTTTAAAAAAAATACACATTCAAAATTAAAATATAAACTTAAAAAAATAAAAAATAAAAACTAAAAATTAAAGTGGGGGAAACGATTGGAAGTTTGAGAGGATTCGAATGGAGACATGAGCAAAAATTGAATTTCTAAAAGATTTTGAAAGCGAGGCGAGAAGTCTCGTTCCTACCTCATTTCCGTCAGGACGACGGGATGGGCCCGTGTGGTCCGTGTAATTTAAAACTTTTAATTTTTATTTTTAATTGGTTGGGCTCTTGTGTTATGTGGAAATTAAAACGGCCTGTGTGATTTGTGTAAATTTAAATATTTAATGGGCCGAACTGGGCCCGTGTGTTTCTCTTAAAATTTAAACGAGCCCGTATGATTTGTGTAAATATAAATTTTAATTTTTAATGAGCCGGACTGGGTCCGTGTGGTTAAAACCGATCAAATGAAATTTCCAATGGGTCGGACTGGGCCTGTGTGGTCTGTGTAATTTTAAACGGACTTCGTGTGGTCTTTGTAATTTTAAATTTTAAATTATTAATAATTTTTAATGGATCGAGTTGGACCTTTGTGTAAGAATAAATTTAAAAATTTCATTCGTTCACTTATTCAGTTATATATAGATATACTAGCTCTGCGCCCGTCGTCCCGACGAAATTTTTTTCCATGTCTCAATTCGATTCTTCTCAAATTTTCTAACGTATTCCAAATAATTTTTAATTTGTACATATGAATTTTTAATTTTAAATGGGTTAATTTTTTAATTTTAATTTAATATGAATTTGAAATTTCTATTTTTTTAATTTTA
>JAWWMW010094262.1:0-11480 GCA_035048345.1 Echeveria elegans
GAAAGTACAAAGTCTCTATTAAGGTGAACCTTAAAGAGAACTACATGTGGAAATAATGAGAAAAATGAGAGAAATGCGAAAACTCCTATGGGTAGAGGAAAGAAAACCTCCCTCCGTGGAGGGGCGACTCTTCCTCCACCCCAGGAGGAGACGGCTGCGCTGAGTTTTTTTATAGAATTGCTTTGTGAACAGTTGCACGTACATTTTAAATAATTTAAATCACAACTACACACTTTTTTTTTACCTTAACTAATATGTTATTTGTCAATGTAATTTAATGTTCGAACGCTTTTTTCATGTATTAAAAGTTTCTAGTCTATATCAAGGATACAATTAGGATAAAATGAACATGAAATTAGTACGACCTAACTCAATTTCGCTTGCATTATGGGTAGCTGTTTTGATGTTTGTTGTAGTTCTTTGAGAGCCACATTTTGAAAACTTGTTTGTACAACTAGGGTGTGCAAAATGCACATTGTATTTAGTTATAATGTGCAAGCAGTAACATTTTTAAATTGTCATCACACATTCATCCAAAAAATGTAATTTTCAAATGTGTCTTACGCTTCGTTTGGTTGCGGGAAGAAAAGTGAGAAAAGGAAAATTAAAAAAAAAACGATTTTCTCATGAAAAAGTTGTAAGGAAAATTTGATCTCAATTTGCCTATTTTTTCATTTTTTTTTCTCTTACAACCAAACATATAATTTCATTTTCACTCAAAATTTTCATTTCCTCTTCTTTTTTCTCGCAACCAAACGGAGCCTTAATGTTCGTTTTATTTAGACGGTCTCATTTGAATATAATTTCGATCTTGTATTTTATGAGAGGTTCATCTAATGATAAGGTTTGTAACTTTGTTAAATATTAGATAGGCTTACCTTACAGCGACACTTAAGTTAGGTACTCGGTGAAAAATTTCTTACTATTTTCACGAGGTTTTTCTGGAGCACCATTATTTGCATCCATAGATTTAAATGCATCAACAGATGAAAATTCCTCTGGAAACCTGTTTTATAATGCGGGCCTAAATGAAAGACATAAACGCTTTCCACATTGGAGCTTCTTGTCGTTCCTAAGTTTGCTTCCTTTTCTGTAAATCCGCTTGATGGATGAAGCTTTGATCAACATCTGTTGGGATTATGTCACTTGCCCTATATGCTTGGACTTTCCACACAACTGCGTGCTCCTTCAATGTTCCTCATTTGACGACGGTTGTCGTCCATTTGTGTGTGGGACGGATAACATGCATTCCAACTGTCTCGAGAGGTTTGGAAATGCAAATGGCATGCCTTTAGAGACCAAATCTCATGGCAATTCATCTAGTGATGCAGTTCAGTGGATGATAGCTGGAAGCAGTGGCGGAACTACATGAGTAATAGGGGGGTCAATTGACCCCATTGAATTTGGTGAGATTAGGGTTAATATGTATAAAATTTGTACAATGACCCCCATAAAATTTAAACTTTGACCCCATTGATTTTATGATTTATCATTTTAGTGTATATTAAATAACTTATTCCAAATAAAATGAAGCAAATATCATTTCAAGTAACCCAAATTTGACACTCCAACAATATTTAACCTATTACTCAGTCGAACAATTTTTTTTTGACCCCAGTGAAAAAAGTTTCTGGATCCGCCATTCACCACCACAATATCCCAAGTTCATACATCGAAATGTATCCACCACACATCGAACGTAAGTAAAAACTCTACCTTAACCCCTAAATCAAATCCAATCGAGTGATGCTTTCATAACCAAATTCAGAACTGAAAATTTCATCATATTTTTGGGATGTTTTATTTAAGGGAAAATTACAGAAAAAGACTCGTATGTGTAGTGATTTTTCCGGATGACACCCCTCCGTTTTAATTTCACACTTAAACACCTTCATCGTTTTGTCGTTATCAATTTGACACCCACAGTCACATTTAACGACAATTAGACCCCTAATGGATCAAATTGAAAATTTAGTATATACAATCAGACCCCTTTGCAATACAACTCATAAATTATATTTTATACTTATCAAAATTACAACAAAATTCAGAAAAAATATTTAAAAATCATAAAATTACAATAAAATTAATAATAAATATTTGTTTGTTATTTTCAAATATAAATGTTTCAAAAACTTAAATTTCCCATAATATTTCATATGAACATTTAATAAAAATAACAAACAAAATTAAAAAAAGTCCTTAAAGTTTAGAGACATACAAAAACATAATGGGAAATTATTCAACATTTTTGTTATATTTTTTTATAAAAGTTTATGCTACATATTTTTAAATTTTGAAATATCAAATTAAATTTATTGAAAAAATATTCTTGAGGCATACTTTTGTTTATCAAGAGTGATACTAAATGAGTTGATCTTATTTGTTTGTTTAATGAAGTTCTGAATTTTTTAAAGTTTTTTTGATATTTTTTAATGATTTTTTAAAGTTAATTAAAGGCAAGTACCTGTTTTTTGTTAACAAAATATTTATAATACCGTCTGCGAATTTCAGTTATAATACCGTTTATCTGCAAAACGATCTATCCTAATATAATTTTTCTGCAATAAACCCAAAAATGAATGTTAAAGAGTCATCCATTTAGTCATATTTTAAATAAAAAATTATCCATTATTTTTTGTTTTAATTAAATTTAATATTTTCAAACTTTATCAAAACATTGCATATAATTATATCAAAAATATAAACAAGTCAATGATTATTAAGTATTGATTTTGATGAATTTATTCATAAAAATTTGGAGTTTATTTTGACTCTTTTATTTATTTTCATGACCTTTGTAGATTAGTGAGTAGGGGAAGTCAACGTTTTTGAAAAAAACCATTAAAAATCATAAAATGAAAAATCCGAAAACATATATTAGATAATCAATTTTTTTTTCAATTTTAATAAAATATATGCAAAATTTGATAAAGTTTTGGAATATCAAATTAATTTTAAAAATATTTTTAAATCATAATTGTGTGATTAATTAACAATAAATGGGTGACTATTTTATATTTGTTTTCTAAAGTTTTGAATATTTTTTTAGTTTTTATGAGTTTTTTAAAAAATATTAATGTTTTTCAAAGGAATTACTGATTGATCGTGATTTTTTTAGAATTTCTTTATTGGTGGTCTGTGGTCATTGATAAGAAAATGTTTTTATGCATGTGTCTGGGTAATATTTGATTTTACAGGTGGTTTTCAAAAAAATATTATTATAATAAATTTTAAAGATAAGACACGCATGTGTAACTTGTAATGTCATTCCAGAGCCTACAAACAACTATGTTTTATACTCGAAAAATCAAAACAAGGAGTTGTATTATTTTAAACTAGCGGATCGCCCGTCGTCTCGACGGGTTGTATCTTCTGAATGCACAATCGAAACAGTTAATACGGGCGGAACTCATTTTTGAGCCTGTATGGTCTGTGTAAATTAAAACTTTTAATTTTTAAAATTTAATTTTCAATTTTTAATGGGTCAGGTCGGACTCGTGTGTTGTGTAAATTTAAATTTTAAATTTTAATGAACCAGGCTGGGCCCGTGTGATCTGTGTAAATTTAAATGGGCTTGTGTAGACTGTGATTATTTTATTAAGAGAGATTATAAATAAGAAGAAAGGCATATAAGGTATTTCAAAATGTTGATGAGGGCAGACATCTCCCTCATCGTATTCTATTATTAAGTAGATAACTTATGAGGTTAGGATCGACTAAAAATAATTTTCTAGAAAAGCACAACAGATTGTGACATGTGTCTTTAATGAAGGACCCTTGTTATTTTTAAAAATAATAATCATCAACCACAAAGTAATATTCATCACATTGTTTTGATTAAAAAGTCATCTTTAATATTTATCAATTATAGCCTAACATTCATAAGCTAGAATAAATGCTTCTATGATAAATATTACAAATGACTTATACACACAATAAACAGTACGTTGTTCAGACTTGCGTCGATTCATTCCACTGTCGTGCCCATCCTCGCTGAAAACCTCGATCGGTTGTCCTCTGAAGACGTTGTAGCATTGACGCCAACCCAACGCTGCACGATTGGTCATCTCCAATCGAAACCGGAACTCCACCCACGAAAGGGGAAGCGAGGTCGTCGATAAACGATGACGTTCTGGTAGTGCAACCCTCCTTCCTTGAGTAATTAGTACGCGTGGCATGTATCAGCCTGGTGGTCCACTGTGAAGATTCCGCCAGCGTTTAAGGTTTTAGTGCCGGTTGGGATGCCAGGCGTTTTGTGTTTTGGGTGTCGGTTGGGATCGCAGCGCCAACAACCATCAATATTCAGTCTCTTGATAGATCTTCAAGCCTTAATTGAGGAAAACAAAGTCCACCCACAATAAGAAAGTGGTTTGAGGTTTGAGGGACAGAATGAACTCAAATATTATTGTTGTTCTTCGCAAAGCAAATAATGTTAAGGTGATGTCGCCTGTAAAAAGCGACGTGCGTGGAAACGTGCAAAGTGACGGGAACAAGGGAAATTGCTAGGGGATGAAATCCAGTCTAAGGTTTTGTAATTAATCAAAATAGGAATTGCCTAGACTAACCCACAAGTCGGGTATAAATACTGACATAACTCTACTGATAATGATGAAATAGCTAATCAGATAATGACATAAAGAACTAGCTAATAACGACTTCTAACTACTTTTCAAATCCTCCTCATACTTGACGCGCAAGTAAGACAACCTGTTGTCTTCCCTATCTCCTCTCCCGTTATTCCCATAGCTCCTGCATCAGTCTCCCCGGATTGGAAAGGACTCGTCCTCGAGTCCACGTCCGCGTTGTCTTCGACACACCGTGTTAAGTGTTTTACATTAAAGACATCTGATGTCCTCATATGCTTAGGAAGTCGTAGTCTATAGGCGTTGTCGTTGATTTTTTGGACTATCTCGCAGGGTCCGATCTTTCTATCTTTGAGTTTGTCATACTCGCCCACGGAAAAGCGATCTTTCGTTAACACAGCCCAAACAAAGTCTCCCACTTCGAACAGGACCTGACGACGCTGTTTTTCCACTCGCGCCTTGTACTTGTGGTTGCTCTCCTCAATCTTATGTCGTACTTCCTCATGGATACCCTTAAGATACTCTGCCATCTCCTCCGCCCTCAGATGGATCCGCTTTGGTCGCCCGAGAGGAACCAGGTCCAATACCCCTGCTGGATTGTGACCATAGATGATCTGAAAGGGGCTCAACCCGGTGGTTCTATTTTTTGATCGATTGTAAGCATATTCGGCTTGGGGAAGGGCTACGTCCCATTGTTTAGGCTTTGTTCCTGTTAGACACCTGAGAAGGTTGCCCAAGCTTCGATTCACTACTTCCGTCTGCCCATCGGTTTGAGGATGATAGGCACTACTGAAATTCAATTGCGTACTCATCTTCTGACTAATGAACTTGGTGTCCCGATCCGAGGTAATGGATCTGGGCACTCCATGCAACCGTACGACCTCCTTAAAATAGAGGTGAGCGATTCAAACAGCATCCATGGTCTTTCGGCATGGGACAAAATGTGTCATTTTGGAAAATCGATCAACTATGAAAAATACAGAGTCTGCACCTCTTGGCGTACGGGGTAATCCCAGCACGAAGTCCATGCTAACATCAAGCCAAGGAGACTCCGGAACCGGCAGTGACGTGTAGAGGCCTGCATTCGTGAGGACCCCTTTTGCGCGTTGACAGACATAACACCGGTCCACGAATTGTCTCATATCTCTACCCAGCTTGGGCCAATAAAAGTCGGTAGATACCAGATTCATCGTTTTATCTCGACTAAAATGTCCTTCGTTGTGAAGTTCGCTGATGATTTGTTGCCGCAAGGAACAGTCTGGGTTACACAGTTGGCGACCCTGGAACAAAAACCCATTATGTTCAATAAAATCATGACGCTGACCTGAAATTACTTCCTGGAATATCTGTCCGAACGAAGGGTCAATCTCGTACATGGTCGCAAATACTTCGAAGCCTGTTACTTGGCCACTCATTGTGTGCAAAAGCAGGTTACGCCGGCTAAGGGCATCAGCCACTCTATTAATGGTTCCGGCTTGGTGCTTTAGAGTAAACGTGAATTCCTGCAAGTAAGCAACCCACTTGGCGTGGCACTTATTCAGTTTGTGCTGCCCATTGAT
Source organism: Echeveria elegans (assembly GCA_035048345.1). NCBI lineage: Eukaryota > Viridiplantae > Streptophyta > Magnoliopsida > Saxifragales > Crassulaceae > Echeveria > Echeveria elegans. The sequence goes on from JAWWMW010094262.1 coordinate 6,146, forward strand.
ATACTTCAAGGCTTCATGGTCGGTGAATAGAATAAACTCACGCTGTATCAAGTAATGACGCCAATGCTTTAAGGTCTGAATAATGGCATAGAACTCCAGGTCGTATGTAGAATAGTTTTTTTGCGATCCGGATATCTTTCCACTAAAGAATGCAATAGGTCGTCCCTCCTGACTCAACACACCCCCAATGCTAACTCCCGATGCATCACAATTGACTTCAAATACCTTATCAAAATTAGGGAGGGCCAGCACAGACGCTTTAGTCATCCTTCGTTTCACAAGTTGAAAGCTAGATTCCGCCTCTACCGTCCACTTAAACTCTCCACCTTTAAGGCATTCGGTAATTGGTGCGATGAGGCTGCTAAAATCTTTGATAAACCAGCGGTAGAAGGAAGCCAGGCCGTGGAAACTACGTATATCATGCAGAGTTCGCGGTCTGGACCATCCCAGTCAAGCATCAATCTTGGCGGGGTAGGCATGCACACCCTCAGTAGATACCACAAATCCAAGGAACTGCACGGACTTAGTAAAAAAGAAACTCTTTTTCCGGTTAATGTATAAACTTTCTCTTTTCAGCGCCACAAATATCATACGGAGATGCTCAAAATGGGTAGGCAAATTAGAGCTGTAAATGAGAATATCATCGAAATAAACATCTACAAACTTTCCCATGAATGAGCGCAATACCTGGCACATGAATCGCATGAAAGTGCTAGGCGCATTAGAAAGACCAAAGGGCATCACCGTCCATTCGTATAGGCCCTTCTTCATTTTGAAAGCCATCTTCCATTCGTCTCCTGGTCTCACCCGGACTTGGTGGTAGCTGCTCTTGAGATCAATTTTGGAAAAAAATTGAGCGTCGGATAGTTGATCAAGCATGTCATCTAGGCGTGGAATAGGAAACCTGTACTTCACTGTAATTCGGTTGATCGCCCTGCTGTCAACACACATGCGCCAAGTCCCATCTTTCTTCGGTACTAACAGGGCTGGTACCGCGCAAGGGCTCATACTTTCTCTAATGTATCCCCGTTGCAGCAACTCCTCCACTTGGCGCTGCAATTCTTCAGCTTCCTTAGGACTGAGACGATAGGCTGGTCGGTTTGGTAGACTAGACCCAGGAACCAAGTCAATCTGGTGCTGGATGTCCCTCAATGGTGAAAGACCAGGGGGAAGGTCCTCCGGCATTAAGCTCGGGAATTCTGCCAATAATTCTTTCGCTCCCGTCGATGTATCATCCTCTTCATTGCTTGTAGTGCTCTCATAAGGCATTAAGGCGTATACCACTTTTGCAAGTGCCACTTCTTCGAGGAACATGGACTTGGTCAACAATGTGCTAGGGCCGTTGCACGGGATTGAAGGGGGCATGTCCCGTCGCGGTGCCAAGGTTATCCTTTTCCCTTTCATGTCAAACGAGTGAGTGTTCCGTCGCCCGTTATGCACTACACTTCGATCATATTGCCACGTCTTCCAAGCATGACATGACACGCATCCATCTTTACTACATCGCACCAATGGCGATCGTAATAGGTATTCCCGATTGAGAAAGTTACTAGACACCTTCGGTCAACTGTCGTCTTCGATCCCTTATTCAGCCATGTTAGTTTATGAGGTTTAGGGTGGTGCTCTGTTTTTAGTTGTAACTTTTCTACTGCTCTTTCTGAGATGATATTATCACAGCCGCCTCCATCTACAATCATTGTACAGATCTTTCCTTTGATGGTGCAGGTTGTATTAAATATGTTGTTCCGCAACCATTCGTCCTCGGAATCCTCCTTCGATGTTAATAAACTCTTTCGCACAACTAATGTCTCATGTCCGTCTCCATAGAGTGTCTCATCCTCCAGGTACTCATCGTAGATCGGTTCGCCACACTCTCCTGTCTCACCCAGCTTCTCGGGTTCTTGTTCCTCGATGAAAAGAGCCTTTCCCTTCTGCACAAAGGGTTTTGTGCACTCAGTTGATCTGTGCCCTTGTTCTCCGCATCTAAAGCATTTGATAGTGCTGCCTGACGATCCTTGCACTCCTGGTGGAATTGGTCGGCCGTCTTGAGGACGTGATGATCTGTTGTTGACCACTGCTCGTCGGTTTTGTTGCTTTTCAGCTGCTAATGCTCTCTGGTACGCTTCGGAAACGGTCCATAACGAGTGTAGGCTGAGAGCATCTTGTAAGGGAAGCCGCAAACCTCCCATATAGCGTGCCACCAGTTGCTCCTCTGATTCCGAGAGGTCATTCCGGGCGATTAATTGATAAAATTCTTCGGTGTATTCCTCCACTGATCTGGTACCCTGCCTCAGCATGTGGAGTCGTTGGAACAAGTTCTGAGTGTAACAAAAAGGGAGGAAGTGAGCCCTCATCTTTCCTTTCATCTTTTCCCAATCGGATACCTTCATCTTACCTTTTTTCTTGCGGTTACGGCGCAATTGCTCCCACCACGCAGACACTCTGCCCTTAAGTTTGATTGCTACAAGCTTCACCTTATCGTGATCGGGTACTTCCTTGTATTCGAAAATTCGATCTACCTCATTTAGCCAATCAATGAATTCTTCTGCGCAAAGGGTTCCTGCAAAGCTTGGCAGTTCGATCTTGAAATCCATTCCTCCGCAGTGATTTCTGTAATTATGATCCTCTCGATCGATCGGTCCTCGGTGGTATGGATTCTCGAAGGATCTTGACGACCCACGGTCCGATTCTTCTTGCTCGCGCAAGTCCTGCCTTGCTAGGCGACGCGTCAATTCTGCGATTTGATGTTGCATCGCTTCATTCTGTCGCTGCATCGCTTCATTCTGAGTTTGCAGCTCGGCCATCGTCGCCTCGTCTTCGGCCTCGTGATCTCGCTGGGCGGGAGCCGCACGCCCACGCCCTCGCAAACGAGATGCACGCACCATCGTAGGCACCAATCTTCCTTGGTCGACTTGCTCTGAATACCAACTGATGTCGCCTGTAAAAAGCGACGTGCACGGAAACGTGCAAAGTGGCGGGAACAGGGGAAATTGCTAGGGGATGAAATCCACTCTAGGGTTTTATAATTAATCAAAATAGGAACTGCCTAGACTAACCCACAAGTCGGGTATAAATACTGACATAACTCTACTGATAATGATTAAATAGTTAATCAGATAATGACATAAAGAACTAGCTAATAACGACTTCTAACTACTTTTCAAATCCTCCTCATACTTGGCGCGCAAGTAAGACAGCCTGTTGTCTTCCCTATCTCCTCTCCCGTTATTCTCATAGCTCCTGCATCATAAGGTGATGTTGAAAGCAATTGATAAAGCAAATGTGAAGATCAGTAGTGTCTCTAAGGATTTTACATAAGGAAGTAAGGTCGTCGGAATGGAGGAATGGATTGGACAAACGAAAGTGGCGGATTCGGCAGCACTATTTTGGAATCAGTTTGGAGGAGTACTTTTTCAGCCAAATTGTGGTTTGTGCTGTTTTATGCCGAAACCACCCATGTTGTTTTAAGTTACTTCTCTAACATGGATTTTGGTTATATTTCTCTCCTCAACTACAACGCAATATGTGGAAGAGTGGAAGATTTTTATTTCTCTCCTCTACTATGGAGCAATCTGTGGTGAATGAGAGGTTTTTATTTATTTTTTATTTATTGTTTATTTTTTATTTAGCAGTATTGGTCATGGAAAGCGATTCTGGATCGATGATCGCTTTTGAGTAGTAATAAATATTCATGGATCCTGTATTCCGGGGATATGTATACATTGTTTCCCTAGGATATTGTAATAAAAAAAGTGTTCATGAATATTTTAATTTTTATTTGAACCACTCTCTAAACTGAACGGAATAATTTTTGGATTTCATCAGATGCGTCAAAAATAAAATGCCAAATCATTTTTTACGATGGTTTAAAAATGTTATATTACGGGTAGAATTTATTTTATGAGAATGCTGATGGTTTTGTAAAAAGATTGAGGATCACGTGAAAAGACGTAAAAAAATATAAAGAAATCTTGGTCGTTGAATTAGATTAATCAATAGATAAGATTTATGGGCCAACAGTCAAAATTGAAAAAAATTCAAACACTAAAATTTATAATATTAAAACAATTATAAGGGCACAATAGATGTTTGAAATATGAAATCAAATCACTTCACTTCACTTCTTTTTAGCTCCCGAGTCCAAAACTGGAAACACATATTTGACTATGCGATCATCATATTCTATTATATATATATATATATATATATATATACTAGCGTATTGCCCGTCGTCCCGATGGAGATGCGGCGATCCGCTTTTATTACCCGTCGTCCCGAATGCACAATCGAACCGTTCAAATAATAATTCACTATGCAAGCATTGCAAGGCTAAGTGATAAATTTGGATGTATAGACATAGTTTATAAAGAGTAGATTTTTAAGTTCGTGTAGTAGTTAAAGCGATGTGGGATAAAAGTGTTTTGGGCCTGAGTGTAAATTTAAACGGGCTCGTGTGATTGTTGTAAATAACATAAGGGGGAGGGGTATTTTGAGGCATTCATATTTGAGCCATCGTTCATCCTATTCTCTTATATATATTGATTTGAGTGAGAGGTTTTTTATTTATTGTTTATTTATTATTTAGCTATATTGGTCACTGAAAGCGATTCCGGATCAATGGTCGCTTTTCAGTAGTAATAAATATTCATGGATCTTGTATTCCGGACGATAGTCCCGTACTGTATACCTTGATGTATACATTGTTTCCCTATTCTGGGATATTATAATAAAAAAACGTTTTCATGAATATTTTAATTTTTATTTGAACCAATCTCTAAACTGAACGGAATAATTTTTGGATTTCATCATATGCGTCAAAAATAAAACGCCAAATCATTTTTTACGATGGTTTAAAAATGTTATATTACGGGTGGCATTTATTTTATGAGAATGCTGATGGTTTTGTAAAAAGATTGAGGATCACGTGAAAAGACATAAATTCGTAAAAATATATAAAGAAATCTTGATAGTTGAATTAGATTAATCAATAGAAAAGATTTATGGACCAACAGTCAAAATTGAAAAAAATCAAACACTAAAATTTATATTATTAAAACAATTATAAGGGCACAATAGATGTTTGAAATATGAAATCAAATCACTTCACTTCTTTTTAGCTCCCGAGTCCAAAACTGGAAACACCTATTTGACCATGCATTCATCATATTTTATTATATATATCTACTAGCGTACCGCCCGTCGTTCCGACGGAATGCGGCGGAAATAATCACTTGTTATCCTTTTTTTATTCGTCGCTCCGAATGCGCAATCGAACCGTTCAAATAATAGTTCGCTATGCAAGCATTGCAATGATAAGTGAGAAAGTTGGATGTAT
>JAWWMW010094273.1:0-11479 GCA_035048345.1 Echeveria elegans
TCCACAAGCCAGTGTATGATTCCATCAGTTCCAGATCAATTAGAGGAAGGGATCGAAGAAAGATGATTCCATGGAACGAAATAGAAACTGCCTAGCTTTTGAAGAGTTGGTAGAAGGGCCGCCATGCTTGCTAACTTTCCTTGTGCCTATTTTATATGCATAACCTTGGATAACATCCATTGAGTGATATATATCATGCAGCTCTCTGGTTATGAACGAGTCAAGTTTAAAGCCAATGGAGCTCCCAAGTTCACTCAAAAAAATATAAACTTATTTCAGGACGGTTGCCATGGCAATCACTCCGGAGTGGGAATCAAACCAGGATAGCTTCCGGATGGTGAAATATCACAAGTTGATGCGACTTTTATATTAAGGGTAGTAAGATGCCGTCATTTTGAGCTTTGCAACCCCACCACCTTGCAAGTTGATTTCCTCACAACTAATTTACAAAACATGTCAACCTTTTTTCATTTCTTGGTGTTCGTGCACTGATGAATGATCAAATGTAACGACCATGATCGATTCGGGCCGTTATAAGCATGAAACGGCGTCATATGTCACCTAGGTCATTACAACTTAGTACCTTTTACGCAAAATCATGATATATTGGTGATATATGGGCTGATAGTTCTACTTATATAACTAGCTGATACAACTTCTGTATCCGATGTGGGATATTACAATAGTATGATATAGTAAGCAATTAATGAGGGAGGGGATGAACGTTTTTGACAATACATTATTGACCATGCAATTAAAATATGCACCGCATAGCGACTGGCTCCCATTGATCAGCTGTTTAGTTTTATGTCTGCAATTAACCAGCTACGTCCCATGTTATTGTAGTTTTGCTGGACGGATGATTTGGCAAATAAACTAAACTGTGGGTGATTCCAATATTTCCGGTTGACGACCGATCATCGTGAGGACCTTCCATCTATCCGACTAGAGTGCGTACAAATCAAAATGTTGTTATGAAGTAAAATAACGTATCACAAGGCCACCCTCTTCAGTGTCCATCCATAAATGTAAAGTGCGTACTTTGGATGAGATAAAGGGGTGGAATTATTATAATAATAAATTCTAACTAGCAATGAGTGTCAGTATTAAAACAAAAACAAAATGATAAACATAAGAGATGTAATCTTCTGTGAACACACAAGAGTTCAAACGTTCAATTGGACTCGCAGTTTTCAATTTAACGTCGCATCTGGATGTGATATCTTCTAAAAATATCATTCAATTAAATGTAGCAAATATCAATATCATTCAGTTAGGTTGTAGGGCACACTAACTATATGCTATTTTGTGTTTGAGGCATGGGACCATTTTGAATGTGATTTATGTCTGTTTGGATTTCAGAACCAACCCGATTTCAACGCTTACAGCAATGGGAAAGAGCCTAAAGAATCCATTTGTTACTCAACCATGTCTAAAAATGGTTAAACAAATCAAAGTGTGGACGTTTTCTAGTTCATTATTCCTTTCGATCTAGAATCCACTATGATCTTACATTTCACACTTGTTAATTTTCACACGTATTGACAAAATCTTCATTTACGACAAGCAATTCAATCAAGTGCGAGACATGACAACTCTAATAAGATCGATCCAAAATAACTTCATACAACTTTATTTACACACAACTTTCGCGAGTTATGGACAGAAAAAATGTAAGATATCCACATCTGGAGACGAAAGGAATAAAAAAACTTTATAGAAGAAGAGTAAAAACTTAGAACAAAAGAATATATGAAGTCTTTTTTGAACACCACCAGAAATTCTCTATTTGAAACATCAAACTTCTCAACACTAACGGGTCGAGCGTTGGACATATTGATATTGGGCCAAATAAAGCCCCAGAAAATCATCATCCCGGCCCAATTCGTGTCAGCTCACCTACAGCGTGTGCGTTAACCTTACCGTTGAAATCAAAACGACAACAAAATCCCGCGATTCACCTCACGCTCCGATTCAAAAAAATTCAAATTCTCATCTCTCTCTCTTCATCTCTCCAAAATCTTCAATCTCGTCGCCGATTCCGATTTCCAGAAACCGACGCCGGAAACCCGTACAATCAATGGGCGGAGCGCACAGCCGTGAACAGCTGGACACGTCAGACGACGAGGAGTACGAGAGCGGTTCAAACGATTCGTCTAACGAATCAGATGACGAAAGGTACGAGGATTCAAAGGATGATGCGGATGAAGAGGAGCGAAAGTCGTCTGGTAAGAAAGTGAAGACGCCGAATTCGATAGAGGAAGTGGAGGCGAAGCTAAGAGAGTTGAAATTGAAGTACGGCGGACAACAACAACAGGCGGAGGTAAATGTAAACCCTAATTTGAAAAATGCGGTGAAATTATATATTTATTTTGGGAGAAGTACGAAGCAGGGGAAGTGGATGGTGGCTGAGAAGGTGACTGGTTATAGTTTTGTGAGGAGCGGCGAAGAGGATGAAGATGTTAGTGAAAATGACGACGGTGAGGGTTTGTGCTGGGTGTTGAGAGTGGGAAAGAAGGTGAAGGTTAGGGTTAGTGCGGAGGTGCAGCTGAAGACGTTTTGGGAGCAGAAGAGGGTGGATTTTGTAGCGAAAGGAGTTTGGGCGATGAAGTTTTTTAGTTTAGAGGATCATAAGGAGTTTGTGGGGAGGTTTAATGAGTGTTTGTTTGAGAATACTTACGGAGTTGAGGCTACGGATGCGAATAAGGTGAAGGTTTATGGGAAAGACTTTATGGGGTGGGTGAAGCCAGAGGTAGCGGATGAGTCTATGTGGGAGGATGCTGAGGATAAGTTTTCAGAGGGTTCAAATATGGGGACTCCTGTGAGGGGAGGTAATGATTTGAGAGAGGAGTTTGAGGATGCGGCTGATGGGGATGAGATTCAGAGTTTGGCTTTAGGTGCGCTGGATAATAGTTTTTTGGTGGGTGACTCGGGTGTTCAGGTTGTGAAGAATTATGCTCATGGAATACAAGGTAAAGGTGTTTATGTAAACTTTGACAATGGGAATTATAGAAGAGGGGATTGTAGTTTGGCATATTCCACACCTAAAAAAGCGCTATTGATGAGGGCGGAGACAAATATGCTCTTGATGAGTCCAATGACCAAGGCCAAGCCGCATTCGAAGGGGCTGCATCAGCTAGATATTGAGACTGGGAGGATTGTGACAGAATGGAGGTTTGAGAAGGATGGAACTGATATAACCATGAGAGATATTACAAATGATGGCAAAGGTGCCCAGCTGGATCCTTCTGGGTCAACTTTCTTGGGGCTGGATGATAACAGACTTTGTAGATGGGATATGCGGGATAAGAGAGGTATAGTCCAAGATTTAATTACTTCCAGCGCCCCTGTATTGAATTGGACTCAAGGGCATCAGTTTTCTAGGGGAACAAACTTTCAGTGCTTTGCAACTACTGGTGACGGGTCAATAGCTGTTGGCTCGCTAGATGGGAAGATTAGGCTCTATTCTAATGGTTCCATGAGACAGGCAAAAACTGCTTTTCCCGGTCTTGGGTCACCCATTACTCATGTGGATGTGACCTTTGATGGGAAGTGGATTCTTGGCACAACTGATACATATCTGATCCTCATTTGTTCTATGTTTGCTGACAAAGATGGAAATACCAAAACTGGTTTTGCGGCTAGGATGGGAAATCACATCGCTGCTCCTAGATTGCTCAAGCTAACTCCTTTGGATTCACATTTGGCCGGGGTCGATAACAAGTTCCGTGGTGCTCAGTTCTCATGGGTATGGATTTCTTCTTGGTTATATATTCTAATGTGAACTTTGAAGCATATTTGTCTTTCCAGTTATCATCCTTTTATTTTTGTCCGTCCAAGTAGGAAAACTTCCATTGGATTTATTAGCTTAATGTGTGGCATTTCTGTTTAGATAGCCTCAAAGCATTTGTTTAGGTATTATCATACTAATTACTAACCAAGTATATGTGGTAAATAGATGCTGCCTACATGTATACTTAGGCACGATAATCTCACTCAGTTTTAGCTTTGTGGGAGCTATTCTACATTGTCGTTTAACTTGGCGTGGAGCTCTATGTGGTATCTATCCTGGAAATGTAGCTTGATTGATAATGTTTGCAATTTGAAAATTATTTTCATACCCCTGCAGGGATATAACCTTAATCATATACTTTTTCTAGTATAAGATATTATACAGAACCTAAGATTATCTCTATTGGTGTGCGTCTTACAGCCATCTTTTCATCCTGCACAGGTGACCGAGAACGGAAAGCAAGAGCGCCATCTGGTGGCAACAGTTGGCAAGTTCAGTGTAATATGGAATTTCCAGAATGTGAAGAATGGATCTCATGAATGCTACTTGAATCAGGAAGGCATGAAGAGTTGTTACTGTTACAAGATTGTTCTTAAGGATGAATCCATTATTGACAGTCGCTTTATGAACGACAGACATGCAGTCACTGATTCTCCTGAAGCTCCCTTAGTGGTTGCTACCTCAAGGAAAATCCGTTCCTTCAGCATTTCCAGCAGGCAATGACTGTTGACCCCATTTAGTCGTATGTCTATGTTATTTTGAATTAATGGATTTCAAAATCCCAAGTAATATGTACTCTGTATCCCTTATCATGCAGTTAACGCATCAGAGCATGACAAACTTCAACTGTACTGTTGGTTCGAGGAGACTTCTGAAACAAATCTCAATGATTTCAAAATGAGCTTTTCAAGTTCCACTTCAGATTATTCCAACTTCTGTAAACTACTAAAAATACCATCTTCTCTGTATATGCTTGTGTCCAACGAGTGTATAACTACAGGATAAATAGGACAGGGTCATCGCTAGGCGTCAGCAGGAATTGGCCTTGTCGTTACAGTGAATTCTTGATGGAGAATCCAGAAAGAAGGGAAAATGGCGGTCAGAGTGAACGGAAATCTCCATGCCAGGCCATGTTTGTCTCCCTCACATTCCACTTCGTTGTTCGGCAATAGCTATGGCAGTTCCAGAGTTGGTAAGAACAACACCTTGCAGCCTTTTCTTAGAAAAGCTTCTAGGACTGTAGTTCAAGTTCAAGCACAGCAACGTCCAACATGGCTCCCTAGTCTGGATCCTCCTCCATATCTCGATGGAAAGTATGTATCATTTTTCCTTTTCCTTAAAAATTCTGTGCCGGCATGTTGCCTTTACTGCATTTTCTTAAATCTAATTCATTTTAGGTTACCTGGTGATTTTGGATTTGACCCTCTTGGGCTCGGAGAGGATCCTGAAAGTTTAAGATGGTATGTGCAAGCTGAACTTGCCCATTCGCGCTTTGCAATGGCTGAAGTTAGGCTCGGCTTGGCCAAAGACATAAAGAATGCTCATGACTGGAAGCTTAAGGAGATCAAGAATGGTAAATTTCAGGGACTAGCCATTTGTTATCTTCTTGTTGAAGTTGCTGACTGCTGATAGAGTTTTATTATATGCAGGGAGGTTAGCGATGGTGGCCATGCTAGGTTTCTTTGAGCAAGCTTCAGTAACACATGTAGGACCTGTGGAAAATCTGATAGGGCATATGTCTGACCCCTGGAACAAAAGCATTGTCCAGACACTTGCTGGGTCTAAGTTCTAACAATTGACAGAAGCAAATGCTTGGAAGTATTGTAGGCTAAAACAACTCTTTTATCATTTCATGCCCCTGAAGGACAAGATTTTACATTTCAGAAAGTTCCTTTTAGCCAGCCAGGCTTAGATTCCAACTTATTACTCATAACCATCGATCAATCTGTACAGAAATCTGAGTTCAAAGGCAAAAGCAATCGACATGTACAAGTTACAACAAACCAAAGTACCAAACACTCTGAAAGAAAAATATGTTCGTTCAGCTGAAAATTTTCCCTTCAACTCTTCAAGAGAAGTGGCATTGAGGATTTTAATATGATGATGTTTCTGAAGCAGTCTACTTTGTCGAGCGAGGAGGCTTCTTTCTGCTAAGAAACATGAGGACTTTGGGAAGCATTGACTTCTTTTTCTTCCTTGTCCCAATTACGTCAGGAGACGCATCTGTTTCAGTGTTGGTTCCGTTACTGTGTCCTGGACTAGGGCTGTATGCCAGCTTCTGATCTCTACTCTCGTCGAAGCTTCTAATTGGGCTACTGGAAGGATTGGCGGTGGTCTGCGCAGCAGATTCAATGGACTTGCGTCTCTGCTCATGCTCAGCTCTCCATTTTCTTAATTCTTGTTCAACTCCCAATTTTCCCTGTGTTGCCTTCTCAGCCTTCTCCAGAGCAATTTTCAACGTTTCTTTACTTTCTTCGATTTCCTTATTAACTTCCTCGAGTTTTTGTAACGTTTTAAGCTCAAATTCTTTTGCTACCTCAATTTTGGAAATAGCTTCAGCAACCCGTTGGTTGGATTGCTCCTCAGCTTCATGCGCTTGTTTGCTGAGCTCATAATATTCCTCTAGCAGGAGAGTAACTCCTGTGGGAGAACCCACATCACTGGTCCGGGCCATTTCACTTTCTTGAAGTGCTTTGATGGCTGCCAGTGCCAGTTTTTCCGATGCTTTAGCAGCATCTATCTCCTTTTGGGCAGCAAGTAATCGGCTCTCCATAGTGCACACTCCAGCTTTTGCTTGTTCTGCTCCCTCCTTCGCCTTACGCAGCTCTTCAAGTAATCCTTGAACAAGTGTCCTAGCCTCATCAGCTTCTAGAGCTGTTTGCTGCAACTGCTGAGGCAGGTCGATCATCTTTTCTCTAGACACCTTTTCTTTCTCTTGGACAACAACCATCTCTTCCTTGATCCTGTTTATCTCTGCTTCGAGGGATTGCACTGCTACCGACGCCATCCCTTCTCTCTGCTTAATAGTATTGAGAGCTGACTTTTCATTTTGAAGCTCAACTAATAGTGATGAGGAGGTCAGCTTCAAGGATTCAACTTCTGACAAAGCTTTCTCAATCTTCATCTTCACATCTTCAAGTTCTTTACGTGCGGAAGCAATAACTGCGAGTATACCAGTGTTCTCGTTACCATAAGAGTTTCCTGGTTCACCATTGCTGGTGGCCTCCTTCAGTTTTGATTCCATATAACTAGCCAGTTCTGCTTTCAACCCATTTAATTCGGCAGTAGCGGTCTCGAGTTTGAGCTGCACATCCTTTGCAGACTGAATTTGCTCCTGAAGTCTAGTGATTTCATCTTCCGCCTGTTTTAGCTCTTTCTCCCACTGGAGAGAATCTTGCTCTCTATCCATTGCAGCTCCAACTCGTTGTTCTTCTGCTTCCAGATGTGTCGCATGTACAGTCTCTAAAGCCTCATTCGTAGCAATCAGTTCAATCGTCAACTCTTCAACCGCCTTTTCCACTTCCTTTGAGGCAGCAACAGCTTCTTCTGCTTTCTTCAAAGCTAATTCTTTTTCCACCACCAAAGCTGCATAATCCTTGTTCAGGACTTCCAACTCATCTTTCACAGATTTCAGCTCAGTAACGGCCGATGTATACCTCGCTTTCGCAACCTCGAGCTGGGCCTTGGCAGCAACACTAGACTCATCCGCTATACCTTGCTCCATTTCCTCAACCCTGAACTTGACAAGTTCCGCATCCTGCTTGGCTTGTTGCTCTTCAGTTCGAGCTCTCTCCAAATTGAGTTTTATTTCCTCTATAAGTCTCCTGTTACTGTCGAGCTCTTTCATTATTCTCAGCTTTTCTTCCTCAGCTGCTTGCACCTTTAACTTGAAGACGGGAATCTCATCCTGAGCCTTCACAAGCTCTTCTTCAATAAACTTGTGCCTCTGCAGTAGAAAATGCCTCATACTGTAAAAAAAAAAAACAATCCCAAGTGAAGGCGTATAAATCGAAAAATAGGTGTAGACTTATACCTCGACTGTTTGGACTTTGTGGGCTTTCCAGTCGACAATCCCACCAAACTTGGATACAGCTTCTTTAACAGATTCGAATGGAGCTGCTGTGTCCACAAGTATTCTACCTTCATTTGAGCTTTTAGCACGAGTAGGGGAATCTACGGAATTCGCTTTCCCTAGCTTCGGCAAGCTACCGGCATCTGGTTTCACATCTTTTCGGGAATCAGAGGAAACTTCAGTTTTAACTGCGGGGACAGTGTTCATCAGCGGAAGAGCCGCCTTGTTCGCAGAGGCCGCTGCATGCTGGCCATCCTTTGGTGCTTGAGCCGAGGAGACCTCAGTGTTGTTGTCCACCACAGTTTGAGCTTGCTGTCCATTTGTGGAATTCTCTTGTGAGCCAACTTCAGTATGCTCAGTGTCATTCCGCTGATAGTCATTTTGCAAGACTGATGCTGCAGAGTCTGTGGGCGGTAACACATCTTCACCCCGAGCTGCCTCATCTAATGGTTCTTTAAGTGTTTCAAGTCTAGTTTCAACAGCTACTGACCCATCGATGTCAGCTTTGGACATTCCATTAGATACATGAACATTCGATACTTCGTGTTCCTTATCAGACTGAATATTTTGTTGAGCAGGCGCAGATGGTTCTGAGGTCACGGAATCTTTAGTTACTTCCATCTCCATATGAACCTACTGTTTAGTATCTGAAACAGAATACCATAAAACTAAAGTCAGCACAACGAAGCTATTGTATTCATCTGTAAATTTGAGGCACTACTCATTCCTTACAAGAATTATCAGCAAATTGTTGCAAAGAGCTATATTTACATATCTTGCAATCCACTGAAAAACACCAACACATTTCCACATACAACATCTTCAAGTGCCAATCAAGAACCCACTAAGAAAATCTACTATCACACTTATCATCCACACCATCATTATCTGCTTGTCCCCCAGCCCCCCCTTCCATCCCTCACTTCAACATTGACAGCCACAACATTGTTCTACTAACTAACACAACAAATAATGTCTCATGATCCAAACACCGCCTAAGAAATCAGACTAATACTTGTAAAAAAAAGTTGGTATATTTATCACCTCAAATTTGAAAGAGTGAAAATCAAAGTCTAGACAAGCATACCAACAAAACACATCAAAAACTTCAGAAAACCTAAAACAGAGTACGCAGAAACCTGCTCACACAGGCCATTTCAAGCCAAATTCTAGTATTAAAACCATAAATTTTAAAAAACCAATATAAAAAACCACGCAAATACACCAACAAAACATGACAGAAGCATCAGAAATCCAACAAACCACAAAAAACATGTTCATGCAGACTATTTCCGGTTGACCTCTACAATTAAAACCTCAAATTTGAAAGCGCAGATATCTATATCCAGACAAATATACCAACAAAACAAGTCAAAAGCATCAGAAACTCTAAAACAAACTACACAAAAACATGTTCAATCAGGCCATTTGAAACTTCATCCCACCACCACCAAACACCACATTCCCAAATCACACGAAAAATTCCAAAACCAAAAATTCCACAGCGTAACATTTAGTTAAATACAATTAACTTCTACGTCTCCGGACAAACATACCTCGGATCCAGCAGAAAAAAACAGGAGAAGACAAGACAAGATCCTCGTCCAATTCGATCTCTGCAATTCCGACAAAATCCAAATCAACAAAGTGAAGCAAAATCAGCGACGATTATAAGGAGGATTTGTAAACACGCACCTGGCGGAGAAGGACCGGAATCGGGAAGTGTTGTTGATTGATATTTACGGTCGTTGAGGGTTTTGGAAATTCGATATGGAGGTTTTGTGACCTCCTCCTGGCTGTCGTCGTTGATAGATGGCAGCTCACCTTAGCTAATCGCCATCGTCATCATTTTCGCGTTCGTCGGCGATTTTGCGTTTCCTCTCTCCTCCCCTGTCGCTAATCTAAATTAAGATTATATTAATTACAGTTAATTAAAGATATACTACTGAAACCTATTGCAAGTGAAAACATGTCTTCCAAATTACATTTATTTGTATCGATTTTATTTGAAGGATAAATATTTGGTTGAACGTGATAGCTTGCAAACTACATTAATCGAGCGACAATGGGACAGACTCAACCAAACTAAAGATTTTCATTTCAAAGTGTGTTTTTTTTGAAAGGGGAAACTCTATCCGCGTGATAGCCTGTAAAACGCGCCAATCGGGTGCGAACATATCGTAGTGTGACAGATTCAATCAAACTAAGTAATTTCACCTCAAAGTGTTTAGTTGGGACTCGAACTCAAGACATTTAGCTTGAGCTTTATTCCGCTTGGTTACCTTTTTTGAGGCTTGTGTCGATTTGTTGTAACCACCAGAACAACAAAAATTAATAAATTAAATTATTAAGGTGTTAGAGAATGGATTAAATGAAAATTAATATTAAATATGAAAACTAAAACGTGAAAATCTGGACGGATGAATTGTTTTTTTTATATTTTCTGCTCGAATCAGTTATGAAAAAAATACATGCAAGGGCCATTCCATTAAATTCAAATGTTGCAGCATATTAGAGAACTAAAAGGCACACAAAATTCATAAATGTATTACTCAATTTCATGACTAATCTAACCTCGTGACCCAATATCTTTGATTCACATAAAACAAATTCATGTATTTTGCAGACCAAATCAATGACTAAACATATTCAGAAATTTCATTATTCAAATTGAGGACACATTCGAGTTTCAGTAAGTGTTTGTCCAAACATCAAAAATTGGACTACACAATAAAATGATTTTAGGAATGAGACTTACCAAGGATTAGAGATGATTGTTTTTTTTTTTTTA
This sequence comes from Echeveria elegans, assembly GCA_035048345.1. NCBI lineage: Eukaryota > Viridiplantae > Streptophyta > Magnoliopsida > Saxifragales > Crassulaceae > Echeveria > Echeveria elegans. Next base: position 10,657 of record JAWWMW010094273.1, read on the forward strand.
ACTCCAAGGTTCGCCGCTCGTTATCTGGATACTACTTAGAAAAAACTTCAAAATTGCAACTTACAGGATAACCACGTCTCGATAGTAATCTCGTCTTTCACTTAGAAGCCATGTTTTGATTGCAATGATGATGATGATGATGCCTTTGAACCATGCGTCATGTCGAGATAATGTTTGTGGAAAGCGATATATAGTTACAGATCTTGTATAATCTGCTGGTCGTATCAATGTTTGAATCATGCATGCATACGCCAGGGATGAAGTAGACCAAGAAGAGCTCCAACCTCGAATGATATGAAGCATCCAAATCACATAGTGGAACTGTAGTTTGATCGAGTTTCATCTAACTTTAAATATTAGTTTTAGTAAAGTTGTTGCTTAAATTAGAGATTGATATATACATTATCATTATTAGCAATAAAATTCACTATTCTACCCTTCAAAGCATTAAACAACATTAATAAATAGAAATAGGTTTGATCGCTTGATTTTATAGATGGACGGTGGAGATCTCTTTTGTATTTCATATTGAAAATATCTCATGTCTTTTCTATTTCTATTTTATTTTTATTATGAGAGTGGATCAAATAAAAAAGAGTGTTTAAAATAAAAAATATAAAAAGGTCATGTCCATTCATTTGATTCATCCTACGTCCCAGATTAAATCACAATATTAAATGATTTTTAAAATAAAAAGGGGCAAATATGAAAACACAATATTTATATTAATCCTTAATAGCTTGTTTGACATTTTTAATGAGTATTCTTCTCATTTTGACTGTAAAAAAAATGTTTGAAGAGACAACATCATGCTAATCGGAAA
>JAWWMW010094350.1:0-11474 GCA_035048345.1 Echeveria elegans
TTGTAGTCTAGTTGGTTAGGATACTCGGCTCTCACCCGAGAGACCCGGGTTCAAGTCCCGGCAACGGAATTTTTTTTGTCAGTAGAGGACTACTGCTGCATTTGTACGGTTGAGTCTTGGCCGGCTTGAAGTTCTCGGGTCGGTGAGTAGAACATGACAGTATCTGCTTCTTCCAAGTGTATTGCCTTTGCGTGATGCATCATAGATGAAGCAGGAAATACTCGCGTAGTTCTCGGGTCGGTGAGTAGAACACGACAGTATCTGCTTCTTCCAAGTGTATTGCCTTTGCGTGATGCATCATAGATGAAGCAGGAAATACTCGCGTACTAAAGTTTCAAAACACTTAAAGTTCCCAGTGTCCTAATGTCACATTGTCTGATTTTGGTGTTGCTGGTGAGGATATTAGCCACTCTTCAAGAGCACTCAACTTCCGCACTTTAGCTGAGTTCTGACTCTGATCCGTCGAGTAAGGTTAGCTCAGGACTCTCTTTTTCTTCCTTCGCTCGTTGTTAGAGTACTCTAAGTTTACTGATTCAGCCAACCACGAATGGCTGACATTGATGAACTCATCAGCAATGTCACCCACTGGCTGGATTTTAGTGTTGGATCTTGTTGACTTGTTGTGCATACTGCTGGATTTTAGTCTCTTGTGTCTAACTAGTTTGAAGCTAGCAGACAAGGATTAGTCGTTGGGTTCTCAGTAGCTTACAAGAAGTTGAACAAGACATGGCTGCCGAGGATGGGCGATCGTGTAGCAAGAAGTTTGTGTTTTTTTTTTTTTTTGAAAGCCATGGAAGTTAACTAGAGTCATGTACAAGAAAAGAAAGAGACATCTATGAGAACAGTGCGCGTCTATGACTTCTAACAGTGTCAAAAGTGACGTTATATTATCTCAATTTTTACGAGAAAAAATTCGATTGTTGTCAGCATGAAAATGGCATCGTGTTATCACTCTTTTCTTTTTTGCGAAGAAATGATACGATTGAGTATTTTTGAGAATGTTGAATGTGACAAGATATATAAGGAAAATGGAAAGTAGAGAAGCACAAGCACATAAAATATCTGAATCATGAATGTTAGGAATTTAGTAAATCTATATTGCTTGGTTTGGTGCTCGTTTATTGCCTGTTGTTTGCTGCATTGTTGCTGGAACATGGTATGTTCCAGCTTTGTCTAAGTTTGCAGGAAAACGGCTAAGTGTTGAAGAGGGAAATGAGGAAGTTTGAATTCGTGAAGAACGACGTCGTTTGAACCTGGAGAGATACGTTTGAACGTTGCTCGGCTGCAAGGGAAACGCAAGGGTTTTGATCACAGTTTGACTACTATTTTTGGCCATTGATTCGATCTTGGGAATTCTTTATACTCTTCTATTTACTGATAACAGAATCTCTGAGGCTTGCCCCATTTGATGGCTTTGGGAATTTTGTGATGTGGAGGCTGAGAATGGAGAGCATTCTACAGCTTGAGAAATTGTGGCCTGCAGTGACTGGAGAGTGGGATGATGTTGTTACTTGTTACAGAACCTAAGAGCAAGGAGATGAGAGAACTGACATAGACTCAGATAATTTTTAGGTTCTCTGATGATGTTGTCAGGCAGGCAATGTCTCCCAAGGACTCGAAAACTCTTTGAACTACTCTTGATCAAACATACCTTTCCAAGTCTTTGCCCAACGTGATCTCTTCTTATTGTGCAATCAATTTAGATTGCTTAGTTTTTCAATTCCTTTAGTTTTCACTATTTTCGATCAACTGAACCTCTGCCAAAATTTAAAGAAACTTGGCTTAACCTAATAAGATCAACCCTAACACTTCGATTACAATGAAGGTTAGTTTTGGGTGCAACTGCATGATCCATGGTTGGAGTAATTTGACCATAAAGTATACTGATAGTCATGTGAATAAATTGATTAATGCCTGTCCTTTTTCCATGGAGGCACATGGTGCATTGCGGTCCAACCCCACCCCAATTTATTTATTAAAAAATTTCTTGATGTTATTTAAATCTGAGGTTAAAAGTATATTAAGTATGAAAAGTTCTAATTATAAATTAAATTAATCTTTAATCTCTAAAGTTAAAAAGATCAAATAAAATCACTTTTTATTTTTCTTAATCGCTGGATCACATTTTTTTAATCAAAATCTATCTTTAAAAATTAATATTTGCACATCACTTAGTTTTTTTTATCTTTATCTTCAATGAGAAATATCAAATTTGAATAATTTTGTATGAAGGAGATATGATATTATTCCTTTTTCTGAGTATAAATTTCGAAAATAAAACAACACTTGATTAACTTAAATAAAAAATAAAAAATTCCGAGATTCGATTGGAGTGAGAGTCGACAGCACACAACACATTCCATTCTCACGCTCTCTTCCACCAATCGTACGCTCCGTCGTCGTCGGTGCTAAAAGGCTCTCCTATTTCCGACGCCGTCGCTGCCTTTACGCCCCTGTGTACGTGCGTCATCATAACAATTTATATTCAAATTTTCTTTGAATCGGATCTTGGATTATTTTTTTTTTCCTTTTCTTCTGGCGATTTGACGAACGACTGACTTGCGTTGCGGTTGCGATTTGGACTTTTGATTAAGCGATTTTTGTGTGATTAGGATTAGGTTGGTGGTTGGTATGTGAAGATGAGCTCTACTTGGTGATCTTTGGTCTTTTCTTTTGATTAAGCGATCTTTGGTCTTTTCTTTTGGGTAGTGTGGGGATGAGCTCTACTTGGTGATGATGTGTTAGATGGATACCAGTGAATTGTTTGTTTTTGAATTACCGTTAGTGATAGAATCGGTTTTATTTGCTTGGTGTTTATTCTACGTTCAGTAAAAGGATTTGGAGAATGACGATTTAAGTTGGTAATGAAAGGCCAGTTTCAACGAAACCATGTCACTTATTTGTATGTGATATATAGGCATTGGAAAATAACTAATAGACAAAGTCCTGTTTCATTGTTTTAACTTAAGAAATGTTACGACTGGTTTCATATTTGATATTCCAGGTGGTTTATTTTTTCAGGAAGCGGAATACAGGTAGTTTTTTGCACATGCTATTTTGACTAAGAGCTGCCATGCAAAGAGAAAATAATTCTAATGCTCCATCAACTCCTAAACTTCGACACCGTAGGCGCTCCAGTGAGGTAAAGCCTCCGCCCTCCTGACATAGTAATTAGGTTTTTTCTTTTATCTAGTAATATATGGGGGTTATTACTTGTTAATGTTTGTTGGTTGGGTACTAATGTATTAAGTCCAGATAGAACATTACTAAAGAGTAAAGACCATTTTCTTAAGTTTCAGACTTTGATGCCATTTATTTGCTTAAGCTTTTGGGAAATTTGCGTTCCAGAATCCATCAGAAGCCATCAAAGAAAATGGAGATCGTTTGCTTGTTAATGACCGGAATAAATACAAGTCAATGTGGATCCGAGCATATTCTACTGTATGGATGATTGGTGGCTTTGTGCTTGCGATTTACTTTGGACACCTATGTATCTGGGGCATGGTTGTCGTTATTCAGATCTTTATGGCGAAAGAACTGTTCTGTCTTCTTAGAAAAGCTCACGAAGATAGTCGTCTCCCAGGATTCAGATTACTGAATTGGTGAGACAAATGCTATGCTCTAAGAAGCTGATCTGGTGCACTATAAAGATTCACTTAAAATATTTTGTTGTTTCATTTTATATCTGTTTGCAGGCACTTCTTCTTCACTGCAATGTTATTTGTATATGGCAGAATTCTCAATCAACGTCTCGTCAACACTGTTACATCAGACAGGGTCTTATACAAGCTCGTGAGCTATCTGACCAAGTATCATATGGTTATATGTTATTCATTGTACATCACAGGTTTGTATATATTATCTTTTCATGTGCCTGACGATTTGATTTTTTTTTGTTTACACTGATTATCTATTTGTCATTCTTAGTCTCATTATCCTTCAAAACTTTCTAATATTCCTACTTGTTTTGGTCAGGTTTCATGTGGTTTATTCTGACACTTAAGAAAAAGATGTACAAGTACCAATTTGGCCAATATGCATGGACGCACATGATACTTATTGTGGTGTTCACGCAGTCTGCATTCACTGTAGCCAACATCTTTGAAGGAATTTTCTGGTATGCAGCTAATCTCAGAAAACTATTGAATTAGTGGTCTTTACTATCTTCAGTTCACGGTCTTCAAGTGTGTTGCTTGTCTGATGGTTTAAAGTTCAGCATAGTTTCGTTGAATTGTTTGAAGGTGTAGTATTGTAATGTGCCTCTTGCATTTTACTTTTGTGCATTATAACTCTGCTGTTAAGTACTTTACATGGGATGGATACATGACGTCGGTGATTTTCCCTTTCGTTCCGTATTAAGTCTTCTCAACTCCTACATCTTAATTCTCGTACCATGAGATATCATTTTGCATGCAAAGAGATGAGCAGTTTTTTTGTTACCACTACCATATTATGGCTCAAAAATTAGTCCTTCAAGTAACGTTTACTTGGACATTGCTAAGTCAATTATTTCATCATTAGAAGTATGTATTCTGAGATACTCTTGGTGCAGGTTTCTTCTTCCCGCATCCCTTATTGTCATAAACGATATAGCTGCTTATATCTTTGGTTTCTTTTTTGGAAAAACTCCGCTGATCAAGCTTTCTCCAAAGAAAACTTGGGAGGGCTTTATTGGCGCATCAGTTGCAACAATGATTTCAGCATTTCTGGTAAGTCTTTTTGTGCGCTTCTGGTAAGCATTTTTGGGTTTATTGGTGATATAATGTTTCTTGCAGCTTGCAAATGTGCTAGGCCGCTTCCAGTGGCTAACTTGTCCTAGGAAGGTGATTCTCTGTTCCATTTGATCTTTAAATTTTTGGATACCGAGTCCTTTTATATCGCCTTACTTTTCTTGTCTTTGAATATTGCATGAAGGATCTCTCGACTGGCTGGCTTTATTGTGATCCTGATCCCCTGTTCAAATCAGAGGTTCTTGATTTTTCAGGATGGCTACCTCAATGGGTAATTCATATCTTTCCATGTGGCCAAAATTAACGATAAATTCATTCCAGTACACTGTACTATTGTTGTGTTGAAAAGATTTAGTTGTAAAATCTTAATGGTAACTGTGATGATCAGGCGTGCTAGTTGTTATGATTATGCATTCATGTCATTAAGATATCCCTTCAGGAACATATGCCAGTGCCTCTTTCTTGTACCTAGGTACAAATATCTCCTCTCTATCAATAGAGAATATCTTCGTTGTAACTGAGCGGAAGTCCTTGCAACAGTTTGTTTCTTCGGTCCATGGGATTTAGGTGCACGCTAAGTCCTTATTATGGTTTAAATCAAGCTGTATCTAGTAAGATCTAGGGTTTAGCTTCTAGGACCAGGCAGAATAGTTGTTTCAATGTTTATTCCTGACCCCAAAAAACAATCATCATTCTGCAGATTATCTTGACGCCTAATGATTTGTGTTTATTTTGTTTGCAGTTTCCATGGAAAGAATTTATTGTTTTACCAGTCCAGTGGCACGCTTTATGCATTGGTTTATTCGCGTCAATAATAGCACCCTTTGGAGGGTTTTTCGCTAGTGGGTTCAAAAGGGCTTTTAAGATCAAGGTAATATATTGTGTTCCGTCGATTTCAAATTTTGTGTACCGTCTGAAATTTTGCGTTCAATAATTACTTCTTTTCTCCAGGATTTTGGTGACAGTATTCCTGGACATGGTGGAATGACTGATAGAATGGATTGCCAGGTAGCTGTATAACTTTATTTTGTCATCCACGGGTGTTTTATCTGAGCCATCTCACTAAATTCAGTTTACCCGTCTGATGATAATTGTTTGTTATTTGATTGTAGATGGTGATGGCTGTATTTGCATACATATATCACCAATCATTCATAGCGACGCAAAGTGTGTCATTTGACATGATCTTAGACCAGGTATTATTAAATCAGTTACTCTGTCACGTGATGTTTATTTATTTACATTTTGCCAAAATCTAAACTAGTGTAATATCACGACTCTTGTAGATATTGATGAACTTGAGCTTCGAGGAGCAATTAGCGATGTACAACAAGTTGGGGCAAGTCTTACATAAAGGATAAATATTCCTTGCCTAAAGTGCACAACTGCATGTTGGGGAAACTCATGATGCTCGAATATAAACTTAATTATTTCTCTAGTGAAACTGAAGTGCATCTTGTATACATGATAGCTAGCACCCCAGCGCATGAGAAATAGACAAGGCAATGCATTGAAGAAGGGATTGGAAATTGTTTTTATGATTTGCTGCTGAAGTGTGACTTTTATTTGACTAATGTTAGGTGTAATCTCAATCCTTATGCTTAACCTTTTGTCGTAGTTTCTTCGAATAAGCCAACAAATACATTAGTTATCCTCAACCAGCCACCTTAAATTTACCCTTTCACTCAGCCTCCACACTTTATCTTCAAATGCAAATCCACGAATGTTTTTTTTTTTAGTTACAATTTTCCAAACAGGGAATCAATGTATACATGAGAGTATACAGCACGGGACTATCGCCCGGAATATAGGATCCATGAGATTAATTTATTACAAATGGACAAGCGACCATCGATCCTGAATCGCTATCCATATAACTAAATACAATAAAATAAATAAACAACTTCTCACTCGTAGGCGAGGAGAGAAATAACACCTCTCACTCGCAAGCGAGAAGAGAAATAACACCTCTCACTCGCAAGCGAGGAGAGAAATAAAATCTCTCACTCGCACGCGAGGAGAGAAAACTTGACTGGTCCCAATAAGAACTTTGGACAGTAACAGTCATTCCAAGTTTGTCCAATTCCCATCACCATCGCCAGGCTTCACAACCGGACCCTCCATATTGCTCCAAAAGTAGGTCTGCCTAACCTCTTCAACATTTGTTTTATCCAATCCCCCTCCTCTAACTCCGTTTGATTTAATTCACCCTTACTACTCACACCAACAGACGTAACTCCAGAATAAAGCGCTAAAATTCTTTTCAACAGCAAAGCGTCGCTTTCACTCTCTTCTTATGATGCTCTGTTCTCGCTCAGACGTCGCTCTGTACGTAAACCTTCTGGGAAGTGGGGGCTGTCAGGCTAAAATTAGGGATATCGGATAGTGGAAGGATTTCAGATCTGGAAAATCTCAAACGGCTGGATTTACTCCCTATCAACAAGATGCAACCGGAAACAGGCAGCAAAGTTCCACCACAAGGAGCGTTGGACCCTCAGCAAAACTTCCGCCGACACACCAATCGACAATTTCTCTTTTTCGGATTCAACATCTCGCCTGTCCGAGGGTCTATGAATCAGGGATGTTGGCTTGGATGTCGACGACAGTTGGGAGATTTGGGGGAAGGGCGGTGGAATCGCCTGAAACGCCAGAGCGATTTCCAACCGACACAATCCATGAATAATAATGTTCATTGCATTTATCAAATTCAGCGGTTGAGATTCTGTACTTCCGTCGTCAGATAATATACTTGTCTTTATTGAACCTTTCTCTAACAATCTATATAAAATTTAAAATTAAGAAATCTCATCATTGGTTAATATAAAAACTTTTAAAATTTTAAAAAAATTTAAAAAAAGTAAAAAATATACATAATATCATTATTTTGCTTTGTTTTGTAATGAAGTTTTGCATTATTAAAAAAGTTTTTTTTTCAATTTATTACAAATTTAAGTCTCTCCAGAGTCTAATATCATAATTGTCTCTCTAAGAACTTCTCTTAAGAGAGTTTTTTCTCTGCTGGTATTGGAAAGATTATTTTTAATTATTTTCAAGAACTGTTTACTTCAGGGATTACAGGAGATTTTGTCAATTGAGAATCTATTTTGAATGACTTTCCCTCGAAAATTTCATCAGCGACATTTGAAATATTGTCCACTGATTATACAGAAGAAGAAGAAGAAGAAGTCCAGAAGATGTCTCTCAGTTAAATCCAACTAAATCTCTCGGCAAAGATGGTTTCTAAGCCTTGTTCTATCAAAAGTTTTGGGTAGATATAAAACCTCAAGTTACTAAAGAGATTCTGTAGTTTTTGAATGGTGGCCTGTTTGATCAGGAACATAATATCACCAAACTAGTCCTTATTCCAAAGCTAAAGAACCCTGAAAAAATCATTGACTACAGACCTATTAGCTTATGTTTAGTCTTTATGAAGATCATAAGTAGAATTCTAGTCAATCAGATTCATCCTTTCTTGGATAAGGTTATATACTCTAATTAATCAGAGTGCGTTTATACGAAACAGACAATATTATTCTGGCTCAAGAGCTGAATTATTTTATTAAAAGCCGTAAGAATCAGAAACAAGGTCACGCATCCTTAAAGCTTGACATGAGTAAAGCTTTTGATCGAATAGAATGGAAGTTCTTGGAAACAATGTTAGTAAAGATGTGATTCCCCCATACATGGATCAGAAATGTTATGTGTTATGTATGTTCAGTCAAGTAGGAAGTAAAGTATAATAATCAGGTAACCGCTCCTATTACACCACAAAGAGGTTTGAGATAAGGTGATATGTTATCCCCCTATCTATTCATTATATGCACTGAATTGTTGTCTTGGTAGATAACAAAAAATCAGACTGATCAAAAATATGATGGTATCAGAATATGTTGTGGAGCACCAGCAGTTAGTCATTTGTTCTTTGCAGATGACTCATTACTATTTTTAAAACTACTCAACGCAGCATTGAGACAATTAAGTGTGTTCTCTCCGAATATGAGTCCGTTTCTGGCCAAAAAATCAACGTTACTAAATCTGAAATTTGTCTCAGCAATAACATTGCTATTTTGGAGAGTTTGCATATCACTACTTACTTAAATGTAAAAAGAATACTCCAACATGGCAACTATCTGGGTCTGCCATTTGTTTTTGGGTCTCGCAAAGGTGAAGCTTTTAAAGGTATACTAGAGAAGTGTGAGAGATCCTCTTCCAACTGGTGCAATAAAACTTTATCAACTGTAGGAAAAGAGGTGTTAATAAAATCAGTTCTTCAGTCTCTTCCGACCTACATGATGTCATGTTTCAGATTTTCGGATGGCATTCTTAAAATATTTCAATCAATTTTGTTCAATTTTTGGTGGGGTTCAGGGTATGATTCAAAGAAAATGCATTGGATATGCAAAGACCTTTTTCTTAAACAACAACTTAGTGGTGGTCTAGGATTTAAAAATATGAGGTCCTTCAATTCGGCTTTACTAACAAAACAGGCCTGGATGATTCTTCAGTTCCCAGACTCCTTACTCGCTAGAGTTTTGAAGTCAAGGTACTTTCCTACTTCTGATTTATTGTCTGTCAATGATATTAAAAATTCATACTTTGTGTGGAAGAGCATTTTCTTAGTTCTGGTAATTCTTCGACAAGGATTACAATTTGATATTTTCCGTAACGTGTATACCTGTCGAATGTCTACTGACGGATATTTCACTGTTAAGTCGCTTACAATTTCATTGAGACAATTAATTCCAATACTACTCACCAAGCTGGCCCATCGTCTTATTTGACTTCCGTTACTTTTTGGAAACACATCTTGTGAATGGATATGCCTCGCAAAATCAAGTTATTCGCTTGGAGAACATATCATAATGGACTACCAGTCGGAAGTGAATTGTTGAAGCGTCTTGGTTTACTAGATGTAAACTGCAGATTTTGTGACTACGAAATAGAATCAGCAATACATTTATTCAAAGTCTATTGGTTGATTCGTGCTTTTTGGAATTCGCTTGGCCTGCCTAATTCTCATTTTAGTTATCACTTCACCTGTTTTGCAGATTGGATATATCACTTATCGGTATCTCTGTCTACTACTGAATTTAATTTGACTGTCATAGGCTTTTGGTTCACTTGGTATAACCAGAATCTTAGTTGTCATGGAGAATCAGCGTTGCACATTCATGCAATCAAGGTTAAGATCATGCTATTCATGAACAAGAATCAAGTTACACACTCAGTATACCGAACAAGGTTACAATCAGGGCAACTAGTATAGAAATTACCTACACTAGGGTTTGTAAAAATTAATTCTGACGTTGCATGGATGTCAAGAGATTCTTGGACTGGAATAGAAGTCATTTGTAGAAATCACAATGGTATTCTGCTAGCATTTCAATCGATGGCTCTACGAATGGTACATATTTATGGAAGCAGAAGGCATCGCATTAGAACTTGGAATGAGGCTCGCAATCTCACTGAACTTGCACAATGTGATATTTGAAACAGATTGTACAAATGCTGTAGAAATTATTTGGTTCAGAAAAACAACAGGCAGCTCAAATACATCTTCTTGGCAGCTTTTCTGTCTTGCTCAATTAGCTAATCATAAATATTGGCAGGTTCATCTTATACACAGAGAAGCTAACGCCAAAGCTGATGTCACGGATAAATATGCAAGAAATTCAAGTTTATCTTGGGTTCGAGTAGATGCTTGTCCCTTATTTCTATCTGACTCTATCTGTGAAGAAGTTTAGTCCTTGCATTATCACCTTAGTTAAGATGTTGTTTGTAATTTGCTACATTCTTGCTTTTTATAAAATCATTACAATAAAAAAATCAATTTTTTTAAAATAAAATAGTTTTCAAAACTTTTTTCTTTTATAAAAAAATTAAAATTAAGGTTTAATATATTTTATACTATTTTAAATTTTAATATAATTTCTTTCATATATGGTTTTTTATAGTTTTTTTTTAAAATTAATGAGTTTTTTATATTAACAAAGGTGATGATTTGTTAAATTTAAATTTTATATAAGTGCTTAAGTGAAAAGAAACTTTATAATGGTAGTTAAGTAAAAATGGACACATTATTGTGGTGGTTAAATGCGATTTACTCTTTAATTATTAGTTTGGACGATAAGGAGAACCGTATTTGAGATCTAGTTTTTTGTAAGTCGAGAAAAGAGGGGTTTTAGTAAATTAGAAGCGGTAAGCTCACTGGGTTGATGTTGGTAAGGGTGTTGAAATCAAAATGTTATATATTACAGATGCTTATGCCTAAATATGTTTTAATACTATGCGCGTGATGCACACACATGACTGGAAAATAGAGTTGTACAGAGGTGTCTATAACCAAAAGTTTGTTCAACCACGGATGTTTATTTCAAAATATTTTTACTATAGGTATTTAAATCCAAATTGGCTATATTGGATATTTAAAACTATTATTCTCTTTTTATTTTCATCAAACAACTCACAACCATCTGATAAGTGGACGATTACGCAGACTTGAGCGATCTTAACTTGTTTTCCCTCTCTAAGCATGGCTTAAGAGGGGCCTCTTTTCAGTATTCAGTTTTGTGATTCAAAGTAAATTGCTTTAAATTTCAACCAGGCGTATTATGGAACTAGATTCATCTCGCAACATAAGAAGAGACATGGACTTAGAAGTTCTAATAAATCAAATTGAAGAGGGTTTGTTGGTGAAATTTACTAAGGAGGAATTGAAAGAAGCTAGTAAGGACTTTGCGAATT
>JAWWMW010094361.1:0-11473 GCA_035048345.1 Echeveria elegans
AAATAAGATAAAAGTAAGTAAGAGAAAAATAAAGTAGGAAAGAGAGTGTATTGTGAGAGTAAATTAATTGCCATAAAGAGAAATAGGAAGAACTTTAGGGGACACCCAAATAGGAAAGTAGAAAGAACAAAAGAGGACAGAGGGAGTAATAATTAAAGAAACAAAGTGTTTGTATGAGAAAAATGAGTGATTTGATTGATAATAAATGATGAATGATTGTAAAAGGTGAAATAATGAAGGAAGAGAGAATGCATATGATAGTAAAACTGAAATGTGTAATATTTCATTTTAGGAAATGTAAGGTATATTTTGTGACACTCAGTGTAAGGTATATTTTAGGAAATATAATGTGTTACAGTTAGTCAAGTTATTTTTCAATTCCATTTTTTAACGAATATTCAAATCGTGAGAAAAATTCAAATTGTGAAAATTATAAACAGTTCGATATTTATTTATTTTTGATCGAAGTTCGATATTTAAATTGAAATGAAGTGATAGGCCGAATTTATTCAATAACACCCTCGATCTAACCCAGGAAAGCGGAACAGGTGGAACCGAACATGTCGATGGGGATAGCAATTTTGTTGGTTGGACCGGATATGCCCACATACTATAAATATTTAAAAAAAAAGCATCTTGTGAAGAGGTGGTGTTGAAGTAGAGAAAACGAACAAGAGCGATGGAAGAGAGCAACAACGAAACCCTAATCCGATCGTTCTCGGAGATCACTTCGGCTACCAGGGACGAAGCTCTCTTCTTCCTCGAAAGCCACAATTGGGACGTAGACTCCGCCATCTCCACCTTCTTGGACAACAGCTCAGCTACTGCAGACCCCGCAATCCCTCAGCAGCCGCAGCCACCCATCCCGCCATCGTCGGATTCTCCTCCTTACTTGTCAGACTCATCTCAGAGGTCCCGATCTCAGTCGCCTCCTAGGTCTCCGTATCGGCTCCGATCTAGGCAGGATAAGGAGAAGCGCCCGCTTGGGTCATCTTCTAAGGGGAAGAAGGTCGGTGGGATCAGGACTCTCACCGATCTGAATCAGTCGGCTCAGGATGACTCCGGTAGTGATTCTGATGATCCTCAGGAGTACTACACTGGTGGTCAGAAAAGGTAAGCTTAAGCTTCTTGTATTTGTTTTACTTTCTTTACTCGTGTCGCTATGTTCCTGCACTTGTAGATATATTCTAATTCGATCATGTTATTTTTTCCCTAAATTGTGTAGCATAAAATGTTGCTAAAAGTTGGTTCTATTCTCTCTAGTGGAATGTTAGTCCAGGATCCCACAAGAGGGCGCGATGTGGATTCAATATTTGATCAGGCTAGACAAGCCGGAGGTGCGCCAGGTGATTTTGTTGCACCATCTTCTTCTTCAAGAAGCTTCACTGGAACTGGAAGGTTACTCTCTGGAGAAGCAGTTGCTGCCGCCTCTGCGCAGGCCCAACGGCCTGAACCGTTGACTCATACCATCTATTTCTGGAGAAATGGGTTCAGCGTGGATGATGGCCCGTTGCGCAGAATGGATGATTCCCAGAATGCACCTTTCTTGGAGGTATGTTTGAACTCTTTTTATTTATTCTTTTTTTAGCATCAGTAGCTTACTGCTTCGTGTGTCTTTCTCGTTTTCTTTACTCAGTCCATTTATAGCTCAGGATGGAGCTGATATTTGATGTCAATTCATCAAGAATTTCACATCTGATTCTTATGACCAGTTTTGTAGTGTCAGATACTGATCATGGTCCAAATAATGTGTTTGTTCTCTGAAATAAAGTCGTTAGTACAACAGATTACATGGAACCAAACTTAAAACTTAATAGTAGCAGTTCTCGTCTCTTCCAGTAGCAGCATTATTGACAGTTATTTTGCTCCTGATTGCTGCCTCACTTAATTTTGTAATGCTGGAATTATGACGGTTCAAGTCTCATATTCATGGTGACTAAAGGTATGCAATCATTCATATGACCAATTATTTTGTAATGTAGAGTATTATGAAATCAGAATGTCCAAAGGAGCTTGAACCAGCTGATAGGAGGACCCCAGTACACGTCAGCCTCATGAGAAGGGATGAAAACTACACTGTAAATCCTATTATTCTTTCTAAAAAAATTCTGTTCTTTTCACTTCCTCCATCTCTGTTTTTTTTCTTCTGGTAAAAGCCGTTTGTCTTGAACTTTTGCACTCCATCTTCCCGAGTAGTGATGATCTGTTTTCTTTCTCAATTAAACCAGGAATCAGAGAAGCCTAAGGTTCCCTTCCAAGGGGTGGGTAGAACTTTGGGAAGCACCAGCAGTGATGTGCCAGTTCCCCAGCCAGCTAATCCTCCTGCTCCGCTGCATTCTGCACCAGTACCTTCAGCTGGGTTGGTGATTGATCAGAATGCGCCTTTGACTTCAGTTCAAATCCGGTTAGCCGATGGAACAAGGATGGTTTCGCGCTTCAACTACAACCACACAGTTAGCGACATTCGAGCCTTCATCGATGCATCAAGGCCTGGCACCTCAACAACCTACCAGCTGCAATCTATGGGATTCCCTCCAAAGCAACTTTTGGACCCAAGCCAGACGATAGAGCAAGCCGGCCTTGCTAATTCAGTTGTTATTCAGAGGCTGTAGCTAGCAAGTTCCGTAGCCATTTCAAGCTCATTCAATGATTCAAACTATGGATCAAAAGTTTGCGACTCATTTGGTGAAGGCTGAATGCACTTTGCTTGCTGCTTGAAAATTCTTTTTCTCATGCTCTATTTTTAAAATAGAGAGATTTACTCGATGTCTCTATGAAAATTGAAAATCATCGTGTAAGCTTTACGATGGTTCAACTCTGACGAGGCATTGAAACAATCGGATCTTATAGTTAAATCTGAAATCAGTTAAATGAATTTGCGAAGTTGACAGTCGATCTTGATTGATTACATAAAAACATTCATACATGTTGTTCTAAGAAGCGCAATTGAGTACTTTTATTTGACCTAATTTTCCTTCCAGTTGGTGACTGCGTGCTGATGCGCCATCTCCAACCAGGCAAGGGACGCTTGGAGAGAATGGAAGCAGATCACACAAAAAAAAAAAAGAGTTATTGTCAGGGTTAGATGGTATTATTGACCTGAGGAGTCGGCCGTACCAATATAGAGTTGATGGGTCAGTCAACCTCAAAACCCTATCCGAATGACAACTTTATGTAAAGCATGCCAATTTGTGAATCATATTAAACACAACACCAGCACCCACTTTCCCACACATCAACAGTTCACATGCATCTAACCCATTCATTTTAAACCTTTTATTTCCTACTGTGAAGCTATCAACATTGCTTTCTGGTAACACTGACTGAGAGATGAGATCCTTTTTTTTTGTCAGCAAAAAATGGTGCTGGTGCCTGGTGAGTGAAAGCTATCTGCTCTGCTCTGTCTGAGCTTGAGCTTGAGCTTGAGCTTGTTACTTCTCCTATCATTTTGTCTTTAGCTTAGCAGTAGCTGCACACTTTGTTCACTCCATTTATTAGTACAGTAGTAATAGTATAATAATATCTGCTCGTGAGTTCCCTCTTTCTTGTCTCACCCTGCCTCCTATGTCTCTGTCTCTCGCAATCTGAAGCGTTGAAAGGTCATTTTGCTCAACCCCATTTTCCCTTCTCGGTTGCCTCCAAGGCTTTCTCCTCTCCTCTATCTGTCATTTCTTATCTCCATTATACTCTTCTTTCCCTCTCCAAGCTCTCATCTTTTTCAACCTAGGGCTTCTCTCTCTATCACACTTCTTCTCTAGCAGCTGTATAGAGTAGATTAGAGTTGGGATTAGGGTTTCTGGATTCCGGAATATGATCAAGCAGCTTGTGGGTAAGTTGCAGAAAAAACCCTCTTCCAAAAACTCCCAAGACTCCAACTTTGATGGCAAACCTCCTCCTCCTGCTGCTGCTGCTGCTGCTCACTCTTCCATGACCATGTCTCATCATTCATCTGCCTTGACTACTAATGGTGCCACACCGCATAATCAGGGCAAGAAACCATCCCCTTCAGGCTATGAAGCTTTGCCTAGTTTTCGGGATGTACCCAATTCCGAGAAGCAGAATTTGTTTATCAGGAAGCTGAATATGTGCTGTGTAGTCTTTGATTTTACTGACCCCGGTAAGAATGTTAAAGAGAAGGATATAAAGCGCCAAACTTTGTTGGAGCTTGTGGATTATATTTCATCTGTAGTTACGAAATTCAATGAGGTTGCAATGCAGGAGATGGCAAAGATGGTCGCAACCAATTTGTTCCGCACATTTCCGTCTCCCAATCATGATATTAAGGTACCTGTTGTCTATGACGCGGACGAGGATGAACTTACTACTGAAGCTGCTTGGCCTCATCTTCAGATTGTTTATGAGTTCCTTCTGAGATTCATAGCTTCTCCGGAAACTGATGCTAAGCTTGCGAAAAAGTTCATCGACCATTCGTTTGTGTTGAGATTGCTCGACCTGTTTGACTCAGAGGATCAGAGGGAAAGGGAGTATCTGAAGACCATATTGCACCGCATATATGGCAAGTTCATGGTGCACAGACCATTCATTCGGAAAGCAATTAATAACATATTCTTTAAGTTTATATTTGAGACAGAAAAACACAATGGGATTGCCGAGTTGCTTGAAATATTAGGCAGTATCATAAATGGCTTTGCGTTGCCTTTGAAGGAAGAACATAAGCTCTTTCTAATACGTGCGCTGATCCCTCTACACAAGCCCAAGTCTGCAGCTTTATATCATCAACAACTTTCATACTGCGTTATTCAGTTTGTTGAGAAAGATCACAAGCTAGCTGACGTTGTAATTAAAGGTCTTCTGAAGTATTGGCCTGTTACAAACAGTTCGAAAGAAATTTTGTTCCTAAGCGAGCTTGAGGAAGTTCTGGAAGCAACCCGTGCTGATGAATTCAAAAGTTGTATGGTCCCTTTGTTTCGCCAACTCGGGCGCTGCCTCAACAGTTCCCATTTCCAGGTATGTAACTGATTTATCTTTTATTATATTCTTACTTCGGATATTATACCTCTATTCTTTGTAGTTGTTTATCATCTGTCCATGGACCTGAGAGACGTAAATACTTATAACCGTCTCGAATGCAATTTATTTATCCAGACAGTAATTCTTAGTTGGAGTTGCAGTTTGGTGATCACAAATCTTCATTGCTGATTATCGCAATTTGTGAAGTAATGTGACTAATGCTTGTAATCACAAGATTGAGCAAAGTGCTGGGCTCATCACCCTTTCTTCACTTATATTTTATGTTGCGAATCGTAATATGAAATTCATCCACTCAAGCTGATTGTCCAGTGGTGCGCGATACATATGGAATATTCTATGAATTTTTGTTCAGCATGCTACTAATATGCCTTTAAGGGGCAATAGCTGAGGTTTGTGAGTCTGAGGCAGGAGTTGTGGCAAGGCTAAAATTGCATTTAGTTAAAATGTAGGCTTGAGTTACAGACTTTACTGTTGATGGACTTATGGAGGTCTGATGATAATTTGAACTGCTGGCGACCTTACTGCCATCATATTTGAAAATGTGACCTGATGTAAACCTTTAATGTGGTAGGTATTCGCTGACTTTGACAGTTGAGCATCCTTTAAATGTTATTTATTTACATTTTTTGGACAATGGTGCATCCTTCATATACACTAGAGATCTTTGACCTTCATTGAAAAATTATTATGTTTCAGGTAGCTGAGCGGTCACTTTTTCTCTGGAACAACGATCACATTAGAAATCTCATCACACAAAATCGCAAGGTTATTGTGCCCATAATCCTCCCAGCTTTGGAAAGAAACGCTAGAGGCCACTGGAATCAAGCTGTCCTGAGCCTGACTCTGAATGTGAGGAAGGTATTTTTGGATGCTGATCAAGAACTTTTCGAGGAGTGTTTGGCTAAACTTCAAGAATGTGAAGCTCAGGAAAAGGAGACACAAGAGAAACGGGAATCGACCTGGAAGAGGTTAGAAGATGAAGCAGCATGCAAAGTCATAAATGACGAAGCGGACATAATCTCAACATTCAGTGCGTCACTTGACATCACTTCAGACACAAATTAGTTAACAACTACAGGTAGCTGAGATGGAAAACTTTTATAACGGGAAGCAAGAAGGGTTTCCTGGATATTAAAAGCTAGCCCTTCTCTCATTTGGGTTCATAGTTTGTTGTTGTTCTTTCGATGTATCGTTGGTGTTGTGTGTATGGCTTGTGTAACATATGAAACTGCTTCTCCTTTTTCAAGATGTTGTAGAGCCCCTGTTGGTTGGACAACAGTGACTACTTAATTTGCAGGCATTCATTGTTAAAAATGCAGGAGATTGTTACTGTGTCTTTTAGGAACCTCCTATATATCTGAATGACATCATTTCAAAGTCTGACTCTCAAATGAGGCTTTCGTTTTCTATCTGCAACTTTGCTCTAAAAGACTATGCAGCCTTTGGATTGGGTATTACTGAAGAACTCCAAGTCCATGTATATATGGTTCACAGGTTTGTCTTCTTGTTTGGTAATTCATTTAGCCATATGCAACGCTTGCTGTCTGCTTGCGTGAATGCACCAGAAAACGGGTGAGACAGACCACATCGTTACACATTTGACGTGTAAGGTTTTCGAACACACATTAATTATATAGAATGATAAAGAACCAAAAAGTGGCAAAAGTTGTAAGAAATAGAGTGGAGATTTGTGAGATTTCTGCATGGAGGTGGTTCAGTTTGTGCCCAGAATTTACTTGCATCGGGTTGGCTTGTCTGAATCGAAATGCTCCTCCTCTGTGTCCAAGATCGGTAGGGGGCATTTGAGCTTGGTAGTCAGGGTTCAGAGCTCATCTGTGCAAAATCAAGCTCATGCCACGACCACTCCTTCCAGAACTCAAGTAAAAATAACAAAGAATTCAGTTTGGTAAATTTTTTTAAGGTGCATCCATCTGAAAGCCAGTGTCTTGCAGAGTATAATGGAGAGCATAGCAGTTACTGGCGAAGTAGGGGGTGCTGGTGGCACTTATTCATATAACGCATTGAAGAGGTTGGACCAGCTTTGGACTACCATATGCTCGGCAAATTCAGGTGATCTTATTTCTTCCTTTTCAGTATTCATTTTAATGTGTACAGATTCACAAAGAGTGATCTTGTGGTTTTCGATTTTCAGCGATGGAAGAACCGAAACAGGTTGTGTTTGATTATCCAGGCCAGTTTAAGGATTTTGACAAGGCCGTTGATGTGTTTGATGTGTTGGTTTGCGGAGGTACTTTAGGGATATTTATTGCCACTGCATTGAGCTTGAAAGGTCTGCGCGTTGGTATTGTGGAGAGGAACGAGCTAAAAGGGGTAAGTGGTATGTCCCAGAAAGAACTCCAAGAAATCGTTTCGTGACTCCTTGTGTTTTCATTTCTTGCATTTGATGTATAATTTGATAATGGTGGTCAGAGGGAACAAGAGTGGAATGTCTCCAAAAAGGAGCTTATGGAACTTGTCGAAACAGGTGTTCTAACTGAAGACGAAATTGAGCAAGTTACAGCAGTCCAGTTTAATCCTGTAAGTTCCTGAACAAAATATTTATTCTTTCATTTATATTTCATCAGCCATTGTTGCTCAAGTTTGATATTGCCTGGAATTGTAGCAGACATCAACTACAACTATACATATGCATATTCTCGAATTTCTGTCATGTTTCGTTGTTATACCCCCTTATACTTGGATTCATTTGAGGATTGATCAATGAGACAGAACAGATGCGGCTTTGAAGGTAAAGGAGAGATCTGGGTTGAAGACATTCTTAACCTTGGCATCTCGTGAGTTATTGTTTCTCATTTCAAACTCATTTTGGTTATAAGATGTTGGCTCTTCAGTTTTTTCAAATTAAAGAAATACACCATTTTGTATGTTACTACAAAATTGAAGTCTCAGCTTTCATTCATAAGTATGGTATCTACACACTGGTTAATGCCACAAAGAAGTTCTCAGCGGCAACATAAGAAGTCATCTTCTAAATGTCTCAAGGGCGCATTTAACTGCCCTTTTGCAGGCCAGTAAAGATTATTGACATCGTAAAGACACGATTTAAATCTCTTGGTGGAGTTATCTTAGAGGGTAGCAGCTTGTCCAGTATAAGCATATATGATGATACAGCAGTAAGGCTTCAAGTGCATCCTGAATTAGTTTTCCTCAAAATAGTTTTTTTTTCCTATCATCATCAGCAATTTAATAGTAGTAGTGTTTTTTTTTTATCATCAGTCTGAGGTCATTGGGTCAAGTTTATGGTTCAACAATAGTATATTTTTTTTATTGACAGGTCTTGCACCTTGCTGAAGGTAAGAATTTGGCAGGGAGTCTCATCATCGACGCCATGGGGAACTTCTCTCCCGTGGTTAAACAGGTAGAGTCTTATAAGCATGTCTCTTCTCTGATGGTAAATACATTTGAGTAACTGACACAGTGGACTTAGGCCACGGTCACTACATTTCCTATTTTAAGTGCAGAACTCAATTCCGAACTACATCTTATACTCACCGTTGATTTGACATTGAATTCATTAATTCAGATTAGACTAGGAAGGAAGCCGGATGGATTCTGCATAGTGGTTGGTTCTTGCAGCCGTGGATTTAAAGACAATACAACAAGTGATGTGATTTATAGTAGCTCGTCAATGAAGAAGGTTGGAGAGTCAAAGGTGCATTATTTCTGGGAGGTAATTCATTTTCATCCATGAGGTCAACACTACACAATTCAATAAACCTCTCTAGGTTTTTGTTGGATAATACATGAAATTTTGACAGGCATTTCCTGCTGGCTCAGGACCCATGGATAGGACAACATATCTATTCACTTACATTGATCCGCAACCTGGTAGCCCAAAACTAGAAGAGTTGTTAGAAGACTACTGGGACTTGATGCCAAATTACCAGGTAAAGCTCTGCGTATAAGAATCAATGCTTAAGCCCACTCCATTAAATTTATAGCATTTTTCTCATTCAACCTAATTTGTCTTCTGGGATTTGAATTATATTTTGGCTGTAAATGTTATTAAATGCTAATCTTTTCAGCTAAGCTCAACTCTATTGTCTCTCACGAAAACCTTAAATTCAGTTTGGCTCTGTCCAATCCGAAAATAACTCACCTAAATGACTCAAAGATTCTTGTACACTTTGATACCACAGGGAGTTTCTCTTGATGATTTGGAGATACTAAGGGTGGCATATGGCATATTCCCCACATACCGTGATAGGTGAAAATTTCACGCTCCGTTTGGATGCGGGAAAATGCAGAGAGAAGAAAATTTTGAATTTTTTTCCCATGAGAAAGTTGACTGGAAAACTTTGCATTGATTTGATTGTTTTTCTCCTATTTTTCCTTATCAACCAAACACACATTTTCATTTTCATTCAATTTTTTCCTAACTCCCAAATTTTCCGGCATCCAAACGTGACTCTTGATCCTAAATTTTATTTTTGACGCCCGGCTTATGTTTTCACACAGCCCACTTCCATCAGCTTTCAGACGTGTTTTGCAGGTCTTTTTCTTTTACATTCTCAATATCAGCTTTTGACAGGATTTTGATCAAGTCCTAACTAAACAGTTATTGGGAAATTGTTACCTGCAGTTTGGCGATGCCAGTGGTATACAGTCACCGGTTTCATTTGGTGGTTTCGGAAGCCTGACCAGGCATCTTAACAGGCTGTCATGGGGTAAGATTTTTCGTAAACAATTAAAATGTTATTGTTTGTTTACTGACTCGTATTTTATACCACAGTTTCAGATGTTATAAGATTATGGTCCATTTTAGTTTTCTTGGAGTATGTTGTACTGCTTCTGTTAGAAATAAATATCCCCTCATGTTAGTTATGATCTCTTTTTCATCCCACTGAAGGAATTTACGAAGCGGTTACTGAAAACTTCCTTGATTCGCGCAGCTTGTCCATGCTGAATCCATACATGGTTGGTACTTATATTGCATGTGCACTGTGTCCAGCACATACTGAATTCATGGTTTGTTATTCTGATTATCAGGTATTTTGATCGATTTATGCAGCCCAATTTAAGTTCGTCGTGGCTATTTCAAAGAGCAATGTCAGCAAAAAAACAGTCAGATATTCCATCAACATTCATCAATGAACTTCTTTATGTCAACTTCCAAAGTATGCAGGTAAAATTTGTCCTTTTTATCTGAAGCTCGCATACCTGATTATTCACAGATTCACTTTCTTGTATTTACATTTTATACATTATGCTACATTTCATTCAGCGGCTAGGCGATCCTGTTCTCAGACCCTTTCTCCGGGTAATTTAAAACTTTTCTTTTTTGTCTCTTGATTATGCTCAAGTTTTGATTAAAATACTTGTGAATATCTGAGACATAAAATCTTGGTTTATGGTTGTGTCGACAGGATGTGATACAGTTTGGACCTCTAGTTAAGACACTAAGCCTAGTCATGGTGACCAAACCTCAGATCATCCCTTTAATATTCAAACAGGTCAATTCTGAGTAATAAATGCTGACTCATTTTTCATTTGCATACCCATCTCGAGAAACAATTTCCAGAACTCTTTCAAACACATTAAGTATAAGTATCTTTTGCTGACTAAAAATGCCGCGCGAATTTTGTGTTGATTCTGAAACTTGGCGATGCTGATCTGATGGTAATTTAGGTCGGCATTCCTGTTCTGGTCGACTGGTCAGGGAATTTTTTCATGTTAGGTTTCTACACTTTTCTTTCGACCGTCATTGACCCGGTTATAAGGTATTTTTTCCAAAAACTATTATTGGATTCTCAACTGAGAAATTGAAGTTATGACTGAAGTAACAGTGTTTTAATCCTGCAAGGCCTTTCATAAGTACTTTTCCAGCCAAAGCCAAGTATGAATGGAAGCGTCGTCTGGAGGCTTGGCAGTATGGAGCTGGCTTAGATTACAAACTGTAATGTACTTTTATCACTTGTTTGAATCGGAATGTTGAATAGTTGATACAAGAGTTGAAACCAGCAGCCCATCATTTCTCATCTTCTGCAAATCAATTGCAATAAGTTTTATCCTGTAAAAGTCGGCAACAATAACCTTGAATAATGTGAAGGGTTGCGAGGCTATAAAAATGGGGACTGGGCAACGGCAACATCCCCCTCAACTTTCCTTCTTCAGTCAGTTCATTGCGTGTTCATTATATAAATAGCAAATTCCTTTTCTCGTATGAATCACTGAAATATTCAATTCTTCAATAAACTTTTAGAGTGATTCCAGTTAAATTTGTTCTAGTGAGATTTCAGATTATTTAGGCTCCGTTTTGTTGTGGGAAAAAAAGTGAGGGAGGAAAATTTGAAAAAAATGAGAAAGTTGTAAGGAAAATTTGATCTCATTTTGCGTAGTTTTTGATTGTTAGTAAACGACAATGAAATATTGTTAGATATGATGGACAAAATACAAAACAAATCCACAACACTGAACTCAATGCTACTTGAATACTTCCGCAATTTTAAAGATCTTTTAC
>JAWWMW010094382.1:0-11472 GCA_035048345.1 Echeveria elegans
CCAACAACATCTAACTAAATTCCTATCACCTAACTAAACCATTCCAACTAAATTAAAAATTAAAAATTAAAAATTTAAATTTAACAGAGAACCAATTTTCGTCGGGACTCGGACGACGGAATCACCACTAGTATATATATAAAAATACAATACTAAGATTTCCAAAAATTAATATTTTCCATATATTTTGATGACCATCTTAGGCCCGGTTTATAAACCAACTTTAAAATTATTTTCAGTTCATTTTCAATCACTTTTTTAACTAAAAGCTAAACTCAAAACCTATCTCAAAATCATCTCAAAATTTGTGGTGTTTATAAACCAAATAATAAATTCATTACTTTTAGTCATTCGTAACACCTTTGCACCTAATCCCACCACAACTTCCGACCGACCACCACAACTTCCGACCACCACCATAACTTCCGACCACCATCATAATTTTCGACCGACCACCATCATAACTTCCGACCTGCCACCACCATTACTTCCGACCGGCCACCACCATGACTTCCGACCGACCACCACCATAATTTCCGACCGGCCACCACCATGACTGCCGACCGACCACCACAATGACCGACCGATCACCACCATAATTTTCGACCGGCGACCACCATGACTTCTGACTTGCCACCTCTTTTTGAACATTTTTAAATAAATTTATTCATTATTGAATTATGGCGGTGATCGTTGGTGGTGGTGGTGGGTGGTGGTGGCCAACGGTGGTAGTGGTGGGTGGTGGTGGCCGGTGGTGCCGGTGACCGACGGTGGTGGTGGTCGGTGGGTGGCGGTGGTGGTGGTGGTGACCGGCGGTGGTGGTCCATGGCGATGGTGGTCTGTGGCCAACGGTGGTGGCCGGAAGTGGTGGTGGCGGTGTGATGTAAATTGATCCAATTGAGTGTTTAATTGGGTATATATTAGTTTAATTGAGTTTTGAAAAAAAAAAATTGAAGTTGAAATGAATGAAAAATTATTAAAAAGTTAACTCAAAATTTAATTCAAAACAATCTCAATTTTTTTTTCAAAGTTTGTATATAAACAAGGCCTTAGACTTTGATAGATCATCTAGAAATATTGACAAGTTCATTCCATTCCATTGTAAAGAAAAAAGGCAAGTGAACAAAAGAATGGAATGATCATTCCTTTCCATTCCTTCGTGATTCCATTCTCTTTCTCATTCCATTCCTTTGCCATTCCATTCCATCCAACCAAACACAGCATAAGAGTCAAAACTATGTTGTATTTGATAGAATATCTGAATAAGTTCTATAATGTGAAACCTGCCGATATGGTAAACTTCACAAGTGCCAAACCCAAAAGCAACAAAACTATGTAGATGACTTGTGTTGAATTAGGATTCTTCATTCGTATAATGAAACAAAAATAATGATTAAATCATACCTGTCAAACCCGTGATCGAATTGCTGGAGGAAGAAGACATGTTTTTGATCTTGATCGAATTCTCTTTTAGAGTGTATTGTTGAGGATGAAATTATTGAATAGAGAGACAAAGAGATAGAGGCTCGAAAATCTCTTTAGGATTTTTAGTTTCGGCCGTACAATGTTGATGATTAATCGATTGATTCTCTCTTATGTTGTCATAAGCTCTATTTATAATACAACCTTAATTAATTATAATAATTGTAATTACGTCCATCAAGTAATTGCTAATAATATAATAGAGTAAATTAGGTAATTGATAAATTAATAAGATAAATAATTATGAGGGCCACATAATATTCTTACATCTATATTTATAAAAGATTAGGAAATTATTGAATCATCAAAACTAAAATTACATTTTTACCCCTTTCTTCAGCATTAATTATAAATATGCCATTAAAATTAAAACTAACGAGCCGGTCCGGCCCATTAAAAAATTTTAAAATTTAAAATTTAAAATTTTAAAATTAAGTGAAAAATATTTAGCATTTTTAGGTGAATCAAATAGAGATAGAAGGAAAAAATTTCCGTCTGAACGGAAGCGTAGCTAGTTGTGTTGATAATATCTCAGCTTTGTGTGCATCTGATTCTGATCTACCGTATCGTTAACACTTAAAATAAAATAAAAATTCATGTAACTTCTGTGTTCTGTGCTTTTGTATAATAATTACTGACCATGTCATGTCATGTCAATCAGATTTGAAAGATTTAGCTTTTTGATATGTTTTAATTAAAAGTGTCTGAAAGTGACCAGCAATACATGTTCTTGACTTTTTAACACTCACTTCATGGCTCTCAATCAGCGACAGAAAGGATCGGATTAGATGCAAAATTCAATTATTGAAGGCCAATGATTGCTTCGTATAAACTTCGGCCTTAGTATTAAAATGACATGTTACAGAGATCATAGAAAGGCGTCGACATAGTGTGACGAAAAGATGGATGTAGTAACTGATATCACAGAGCACAAGCCACATGCAGTATGCATTCCATTCCCAGCGCAAGGCCACATAAACCCAATGCTAAAACTGGCCAAGCTCTTCCATCACAGTGGCTTCCACATAACCTTTGTATACACGGAGTACAATCATGCACGCTTACTGAAGTCTCGAGGACCAAGTGGGCTATATGGGTTACCTGATTTCAAGTTTGAGGCAATCCCTGATGGTCTGCCGTTTGTGGACGGTGATGTTACTCAAGATTTGCCCTCCTTGTGTGTTTCAATGTCTACGACATGCTCCATCCCATTTCGCAGCTTGATAACTCAGCTGCAGGGAAAGTCGGTTAATTCACCGAAGCATAACCCGCCAGTCACGTGCATTGTGGCCGATGGTGCCATGACATTTGCAGCTGATGCAGCAGAGGAGATTGGGGTACCTTTTGTGTTACTCTGGACTATGGGTGCATGTGGATTTTCAGGACTCGCACATTTTGACAGCATGGTCGACATGGGTCTTGTTCCCCTGCAAGGTAGATTACCCAAATATGCAAACATTAATTTGCAAGAAAAAACATGATTTTGAACTCATAAGTTTTAAACCTACATGATGTAGAGACACAGCTCACAAATGGGTATCTAGGGGCCACCGCAGTAGATTTCATACCTGGGATGAAAGGCATAAGCCTAAAAGACCTCCCAACACAGCTACGTGTTACAAGTTGTGATGATTCACTCTTCACTTTTGTTCGGCGAGAGATTGAAAGAGCTCACAAAGTAAGCGCTATAGTTCTGAACACATTTGATCGTCTAGAGCAAGATGTCTTGAACGGTCTGCATAAAATGTTCCCGAAAGTCCTGACTATCGGCCCTCTACAACTTTCTCTCAATCGAATCCCCGAGAACTCACCCTTGCATTTCATTAACTCCAATCTTTGGAAAGAGGAGCCAGAATGCCTTACCTGGTTGAGTACAAAAGCTGCCAAGTCAGTCATTTATGTCAACTATGGAAGTATCACGGTCATGTCTTCGCAACAACTCATCGAGTTTGCATGGGGACTTGCAAATAGCAAACACACTTTCCTATGGATCATCAGACCAGACTTAGTGAAGGGTGACACAGCCATTCTACCCCCAGAGTTTGTGGAGGAAACCAGTGACAGAAGTATGTTAGCCGGATGGTGTCCCCAAGAGCAAGTACTCAATCACCCATCAGTTGGAGGATTCCTGACACACTGTGGATGGAACTCAACCATGGAAAGTATGTCAGCAGGAATCCCAATGATCTGCTGGCCCTTCTTTGCCGATCAGCAGATAAACTGTTGGTTTAGTCGCCACAAGTGGGGCGTTGGAATGGAGATTGATACTGATGTGAAGAGGTGTGAGGTTGAGAAGTTGGTTAAGGAACTGATGGAGGGTGAAAGGGGTAAGGCTATGAGGGAGAAGGCTGGGTACTGGAAAATTCTGGCAGAGGAAGCAGTAAGTCCTAATGGTTCATCAACCATAAATTTCAAAAAACTGGTGCGTGAAATTTTGCTGCCCGAAAGCAAATGAACCCTTTTATGCTGCAAAGCCCTCTTCTCAAGAGTCACAGTCGCTCAGTGTTATCGATCCCATTTCCAGGTTATTCTGCTCAAATCTATTTCTTAGGTGATGGATTACCAGCAGTGTAGTGAAATACAGGAACAATGCCAGACACACGAGCTTAATATATTATGCTCCTCTCCATGTGACGAATATCCCGTTATCCCTGACTCAGATTGCGGGAATGCAATATCGTCCATCTGATTTCATTTTCGACTCTCTGTTGCTTTTATTTCCGTCCGTCTCTTGAGTGTCTAGCTTTAGCTTTCTCTTTGTTTTAGCCCCGATCCAGTCTTTTGATCTTATCTTTATGAAATAAAATAATTAATTTTAAAAAAATGTTCCTCATAACTATGCAGAAATGCAATTTTAGCTTCAAGCTTTGAAGTTTCATCTATTCAAAACATATACAGCCAAGAGTCGCACAATGTAAATTTGCATTCACTGATCAAGCACTTCCCAAGTTTTCAAGATAAAGCCTCAGATATCCTGGCTAAGTATATACTGAATCTAGGGGTGTCATACACGAAACACGGAACAAACTTACGGAAAGATCTAACTGTGCAGATACCTGACCGTGGCAAGTAAGACAGAAAAGAGTCATTTTACCAGCTTCTGAAGAGTGACGGTTTGTATTCAAAACCCAGCATTACAGGAAACCAGTTTTTTTTTTTTGGATTACTCATGTGTAGCATACATAATACTAGAAGGTGCATGAGGCATTAAAGTTTCAGAGAACAACAGCTAACGAACAAACACAGATATGGTTCATCAACCACATATTCCAAAAGTATGGTAAATGAACTTGTGCATTCTGCACCTGCAAGCATATAAAACATTAACATCTTATGCTGCAACGCTCATCACTTGTTTCAATTCAGGGGTTGTTACTGGCAAGAATGTTTTCCGCATTTACCTCAAGCCTTAAATAACAGAAATGAATAAAAAGTTTAAGCAGAAATTCATCAAAAGACGCATAACCATCTAATTGAAATGAAACCAGAAGCAACACATGCAGCATATAGAAAGAAGCATATGCCTTGTTCTTCCTGATAATATAATTATATAACAGGCGTGTAACTTGATAAAAATAACATATCAAAAGAAAAGGGCGAGAGACTTACTTTGAGCAGCCCAATGTCTACACTTCTCACATGTCGTCTTCCTGGTGTATGAATCCAAGACTCAAAAAACTACAAACAAGCAAAAACACAGCTATGAAATCATACAGCTCCAAAGACTTGCTGGAAACAGTCAACGGTGGTGTAAAGCGTTATTAAGGAATGAAACTTGGTAACCAGAAATACCTAACTTATACTTGTTGATTCATCCGCAAAGCAATGGATTCAGCACAGGGTGCACAACAAAAGCCTCACGCAGTATATGCACAACAAAAGCCGCATTAACCCAATGCTGAAGGTGGAAAAACTCCTATACCAAGCCGGCTTTCGCATAACCCTTGTTCATACAGTCACAACTACCGCCGCCTCCTCAGGTCTAATGGTGCATCCTCTCTCGAAGGCCTACCGGATTTCCAATTTGAGAAAATGGATGATGGCCTGCCTTTGATGGATACTGACACCTCCACTCTTTGTGTCGATCTGTTATTGAGTATATGATTACACCGTTTAGAGAACTTGTAGCTTATTTGAATAATACCTCAGTTGTCTCGTTAGGAAAAATCCCACCAGTGATGTACATTGTCTCTGATATATCACTGCCATTTCTGGCTTGTATCGCTGAAGGGAGAGGCCTTGTACCCCTCAAAGGTACATTCTTGAAATATACTTATACCATCTGAAAACTGTAACACAGTTATGAAAACATTAAGTATGCTGCAGATGAGAGCTATCTAACAAACGGACATTTAGATAGAATTATAGAATTCATTCCTGTAATGTAATGGCGGTATCCGACTGAGAGACCTCTACATTTTTTTCAGACAACAGATCCAGACGATGTAGTGATGAGAATGAACCTCCAGAAGCTCCAACATGCTTCAAAAGCAAGCACCTTAGTTGCTAATACTTTCATAGCTTTAGAAAATGATGTCCTGAAAGGTATCCCTAAAAACATCCCAAAAGTCTTGCATGTTGGTCCACTCCATCTTTGACTCAACCGTATTCCAAAACACTCTCCGTTACATTCAATCCGCTCAAATCTGTGGAGGGACAAAGCAGAATGCATATCCTGGTTCAGCTCAAAACCATTAAAAAAAAACTATGGGAGTATTGCAGGTATGTCTCTACAACAGCTAGTGGAGTTTGCATGGGGACTGGCTGACAGCAAACACCCGGATCATTAGACTGGATTTGGTAGCTGGTGAAAAAGCCATATTGCCTGTTGAAGGCAACAAAAGGAAGGAGATTTTTGGCATCGTGGTGCCCCCCAATAGCAAGTAATATCCCATCCATCTATTGGAGGATTCTTAACCCACTGCGGATGGAACTCAACATTAGAAGCCATAAGCGCAGGTGTCCTGCTAATCTGCTGGCCTTTTTTCGCAGATCAGCACACAAACTGTTGGTTTTCTTGCACCAAATGGGCATTGGGATAAAACACAGCGATGAGGTGAGGAGGGAATGATGAGGTTGAGAAATCAGTTAGAGAGCTGCCAGCAGGTGAGAAGGGCAAGACCATGGTCCACAAGTGCGCAGAATGGAAGAGGCTCAAATGGTTGCAGAGGAAGCTGTAAGCTCAAATGGTTCATCAAGCCTCAACTTGGACACCACGTTGAATGTGCTACAGTCCAGAAATTCAAATTAATATATCGTGTGATGAACTAATATAGTCGATATAGCCAACCTAAAACTAGTTCTTGAACCTATAGAACAAGTTCTTTAATTTGCTAAGTTTCCGCATAACCAAAAACAAGCGAAAAGTAAATGAATGACAAAGTACACAGCAATTTACGTGGAACCGGAATACCAGGAGAAAACCACGGATCTCAGGGAACGAAATCCACTAAAGCAACCAAGGATACAAGGGTTCAATCTTAGCTTGACACAATCAAGACTAAGCGTCAAGACAATACGGAAACTTAACTATCCGAAACGAATTAAATGGAACAAGAACTCCTGAGAAGAAGCCGCAAATGGAAGCTCCAATGGGCTCCAAAACACCAGCCCGCCGCAGCCAACACAAGGCGCTGCACACCAACCGTCGACTGGATTGCCAATCTTTAAGATCGAATTCACCCGGCACTCAAACCTTCGTAGCTGACTTTCTCTGCGGCAAGAAAAGCGCTCTGAAATTCTCGAAATCGAACTCGTATCGTCTTGAACCTTTTGGAACCCTAATCCCCCAATTTGAAGAACGAGCTCCTGCTGAAGAGAAGATGGCCTACGACGTCTTTTCTTCTCATTTTAAAAATCAACGCGCCTGCTGCTTTTGGACAGCACCTCTCTTATAATTGGGCCTTGGCCCATTCCTGCAAAAACTTTCCCGCCTGAGCTTATTTGCACAAACAGAGCAGCAACATTCCTGGCAAGTTCAAATGCCATCAGCTCCATTTCTTCAATCAACTTCATCTGCATCTCATCAGATCATTCCATCGCAAGTCCCAGCGTCCATTTTCCAGTAATCAAAAAACCCAAAGGGACACCTTGAACTATGGCTAGCTTACACAAATCCTAACATCGTGAATCCGCTTAATAAATGCATTAGGTTCAAGCATCTAGTTTGGGAATTTCCAAGAGTGATCATTGCAGTTGAGAATATGTTAGTCTCAAGGGGGAACTCCTCATTCCATTTTCATGCATCTTTATTTTTCCTCAAACAAACTAAACTTTCCCAGCCAATAGTGGGAGTCACTCAACATTCAGAAAAACATAAGACACGAATCTCGGTTGAGAGGCTGAAGAGAGTGAATTTTGAAGGTGGGGGTAAGGGCGATGTTGGGATTTGATTTAGTGTTTGAGTAGGATGGATTTGAGTCAATTGCGGAATTGGTGGTGGCGGTTTTGGCAGGGACACGATTTCGTTTGCAGGTAAGCTTTGTTGGTCAGTAGGTGAACGAATTGGTTGGGAAGAGGCAAACGGGTATATTGTCTCATCAAATTGCACATCACGGCTGATATATAGTCTCTGTGTCAGAAGATGAAGGCACTTGTACCCGCGATGGAGGTTGCTATAGCCAATGAAGACACACATCTTCGAGCGATACTCTAATTTGTGTCTATTATATGGCCTCAGGTGTGGCCAGCAGGCACAACCAAAAATACGAAGGAGGTTATAGTCTGGAGATTTACCCGTTAGCCGCTCATAAGGGCTGAGATTGTTAAGGACTGGGGTAGGCAGTCGGTTTATTAGAAAACAAGCTGTTTCAAATGCATATGCCCAGTGTCGAAGAGGGACCGAAGCATGCTGGAGCAGGGCAAGACCAGTTTCTACAATATGTCGATGCTTGCGTTCAGCAGTTCCATTATGTTGATGGGTGTGCGGACATAAAACACGATGTGTAATACCATGACAAGTGAAGAAGGTGTGCAGGCGAACGTTTTCGCCCCCCAATCAGTGTGGACTTGGACTATTTTCTTGTCAAATTGCCTCTCAACATGTTGCTGAAACTTGATAAAGGTATCATACACTTCACTCTTTTGATTGAGCAAATAAATCCATGTAAAACGAGAGTAAGCATCAATAAAGCTAACATAATACTTGTGTCCGTACATAGATGGTTGTGTTGGTCCCCAAACATCCGAATAAATCAACTCAAGCGGCGATTATGTGGTATGCTAGATAAAGAAAAGGGAAGCTGGTGGCTTTTGACACATTGACAAGCATTGCATATCAAGGAGTCGGCAGAGGGCACAAACGACAACTTATGATCTTGTATACTCAGTTTTGTAACTGGGAGTGCAGGGTGGCCAAGCCTAGCATGCCAGTTCGCCGTAGATGTCCGTAAAGCACTTAAGACCTGTGAGCGTGGATCCTTGTCAAGCACATAAAGCCCATTCCGGCAGCGACCAAATATAGAGTGCCTAACTATAGACAATACTATAGATAGATGACTGTTCAGGTTATTGATGTGGCGGTAAGTGTAACGGTACCAATGGATAATTGTAACGTTATCAGACTGAAGCACTTGTGAATTTCAACTTTCAACAGATACTCAGGCCATAAGTGCACCTTTGCTACTGTAACAAGTAATACCGGTGTTAGATTTAGCTTTTTGATATGTTAGCGTCTGTAAGTGAAACTTACCAGCAACACATCTTCAAGACATTAACATTCACTTCATGTCTCTCAATCAGCTAATGTCCCACTACAAAAAGGAGTGGAACAGATGCAAGATTCAACCCTTACAAAATCCAATTATTGAAGGTCAATCATTGCTAAACTTCAGCCCATTAAAATGACATGGTACAGATTTTATCAAGGCGTCGACATAGTGTGACGAAAAGATGAATGTAGAAACTGATATCACAGAGCACAAGCCTCATGCAGTGTGCGTACCATTCCCACTTCAAGGCCATCTTAACTCTATGTTAAAACTTGCCAAGCTTCTACACCACTCCGGTTTCCACATAACATTTGTCAACACTGAATATAACCATGACCGTTTACTTAGGTCTCGTGGACCTGACGAGCTGAATGGGCTACCTGCTTTCCAGTTTGAGACCATCCCTGATGGTCTACCCTTGGTGAATGGTGATGTTACTCAAGACATACCTTCATTGTGCCACTCTACATCTAGCACATGCTCAGTCCCTTTGCAACGTTTAGTAACTAAGCTGCAAAACAGGTCTGCTGCCTCAGTGAACGAAGCTCCGCCAGTGACGTGCATTGTAGCTGACAGTATTATGACATGTGCAGCAGATGCAGCGAAGGAAAATGGGGTGCCTTTTTTGGTGTTTGTGGCAATACCAGCCTCTGCGTTCTCAGCAACTTACTATTTTGATCGACTCGTCGAGGAGGGTCTCATTCCCCTGAAAGGTACGCAGTTATCGAACATAATGGTCAGTAAATAATTACTTGAAAACAATGAATTACCAACTTTTATAGCCAAAAGGTGTATTCTGAACTCGCTAAATAAAACGTTGCTGCAGAGAGCCAATTGACAAATGGGTACCTCGAGACGACCACAATAGATTTCATACCTGGGATGGAAGGCATCCGCCTCAAAGACCTGCCAACGCTTATGCGCGTAACAAGCTGTGATGATCTCGTTTTCAAGTTCGCTAGGAAAGAAACCAGGAGAACTTTCATAGCTGACGCAATTATTCTGAACACTTTTGACGCCCTAGAGCAAGATGTCCTGGACGGTCTACGGAGGATATATAAAAAAGTCCTCACAGTCGGCCCTCTACATCTTGCACTGAAGCAACTACCCCGTAATTCGCCCCTGCATAAAATCGGCTCAAATTTATGGAAAGAAGAGTCAGAATGCCTTGAGTGGCTTAACTCAAAAGCAGCAAATTCAGTGATTTATGTAAACTATGGAAGTATCACTGTTTTGTCTCCGCAGCAATTCATTGAGTTTGCATGGGGACTGGCAAACAGCAAATGCACTTTTCTATGGATCATCAGACCAGACTTGATCGTGGGCAACACAAGCACCTTACCGCCCGAATTTGTTGCCCAAGCAAACGAAAGAGGCATGTTAGGTAGCTGGTGTCCGCAAGAAGAAGTGCTAAATCACCCATCAATCGGAGGTTTCCTAACACACAGCGGATGGAACTCAACGATCGAAAGTCTGGCTGCAGGAGTCCCAATGATTTGCTGGCCGTTTGCGGGGGATCAGCAGACAAACTGTTGGTTTTCATGCAATAAATGGGGTGTGGGGATGGAGCTTGATACTGAAGTGAAGAGGGAGGAGGTTGAGAAGTTGGTCAGGGAACTAATGGAAGGTGACAGAGGAAAGGACATGAGGAAGAAGGCAGCTTACTGGAAGAAATTGGCAGTAGAAGCAGTAAGTCCCAATGGGTCATCAACTGCATATTTCAAAAACATGGTAAATGAACTTGCGCATTCTGCACCTGCAAGCATATAAAACCTTCGCTCATCGCTTGTTTCAATCCTCAAGGGTTGTTACTGGCAAGAATGTTTTCCGCATTTACCTCAAGCCTTAAATAACAGAAATGAATAAAAACCACACACTGATTTTTTTTAGCAGCAATTCATAAAAAGACGCAGCAGCTCACATATCCAAAATATAAAAAAACAGCAATATTCGCAAACTCGAATTCCATTAACATCATAAATAGAACACTGAACTTCGAGTGTGACCTGCAAATTCCAAACAAAGAAGTAGGGTCACTTGAAGCAGTGCGTTCACTTACAAACTACTCCCTCCGTCCCATATTTTTCTTGTCGTTTCCTTATTTGGTGTCCCAAAATTTTCTTCTCGTTTCCTTAAATGAAAATATTTTTCTCTCACAATTACACTCTCTCTCCAATCTATTCACTTTCCACTTATTCTCTTTACTACTTTTTACATTCTACTCATAATTTTTTTCTCTCACAATTACATTATCTCTCCAATCTATTTATTTTTTATTCAT
>JAWWMW010094393.1:0-11472 GCA_035048345.1 Echeveria elegans
TTATAACTAGCTATGCTCCCGTCGTCCCGATGAAATTTTTTTCCGTATTTCCATCCGATTCTCCCTAGCTAAGTGCTAAATGTTTTTTGCTTAATTTTTTATTTTAATGTTTATTTTTTAAAAATTTTACGTTTTATTTTATACAATTTTTGCTTATATTTTTTCCATATCTCCACTTGATTCCTTTTTTTTATTTTTTTCATATTATTTTATGGTATTTGAAGTTTGGGACTTCATGTATGGGCTTAGGAAGTTTAATGGATAATGGATAGTATAGTCATTTTATTTGTTTAATGAAGGTTAATTTTATCATTTTATGATTGGTTTTACATCCTTTTACTTATTCTTTTATAAGAATAGATACTCACCATATTAGTTGATATTGTAGATCATTAATGTGTCATAATTGATGAATATTACAATGAATTTTTTAATCAAAATGATGTGTGCCACAAATGTCGATTATTTACACACATCTTTACTCTCGTATTTTTAATGTTAATATAGTATAATTGGCTGTTTTTGATACTCTTATTGCTATTTCAGGTATAAATTACGTTTCGAAGACTTAGAGGAGCTTTGTGCAAAATATAGCAGAAATGAGGATAAATCGAGCGGAGATGGGAAGTTTTAGCGAAACCACTCTACCGAGTCAGAATGTCACTCGATCGAGTGGATGGATTGACCGAGCTTGATGGAAGCTCGATCGAGTAGACTGATCTGAGGAATGTCACTCGACCAAGTTAGTTCTTAGTGTTCATTTTATGGAAATTTGTTACTACAACGATTTGAGTAATTTTTGAAGTTTTTCATAAGATGAACGATTATCAATGTTGTGATGTGCTTGAATGTTGTTAAATGAAATGGCTTGCTTAGTAAACTACTTGGAAAATGATTTAACTTTTTATGGATGTTTACTATTGAGATTTGTGAGTATTCATTTTTGAAAAAACTCTCATGAGACTACAACTCGTCCACTGAATAGCCTAGGGGTTTAAAGGTTTGATGCATTCGTAAATTTTACAAAAGTGGGTTAGGAGTAGTTTAATATTTGTTTAAATCATTCAGAGTATAATTTAAGTCTTGTTCTTATTCGGGGCGAACAAGTTTTAAGTGTAGGGTATTTGATGTGTGTCACAAATGTCGATTATTTGCACACATCTTTACTCTTATTATTAACTAGCATACCCTTCGTCGTCCCGACGTAAATCTGTCGTCCCGAATGCGTAATCGAATAAAATCGTGTGGTCTGTGTAATTTAAAACTTTTATTTTTTTTTCTTTTTAATGAGTCGGGATGGGCTCGTGTGTTATGTGAAAATTTAAACGGGTCGTGTGGGGTGTGAAAACTTAAACGGACCCGTGTGATCTATTTAAATTTTAGTGACCCGTGTGATGTATTTAGATTTTTATTTTTAATGAGCCGGAATGATATGGTCTGTGTTCTGTGAAAATTTAAACGGGTCTATGTGGGCTGTGAAAATTTAAACGGACCCGTGTGATCTATTTAATTTTTAATTTTTAATAGACCGGAATGATATGGTTTGGTCCATAATTAATGAGGAAGGGAGAGGATGGCATGGTAAGCAATTAATGAGAGAGGGGATAAGTATTTTTGTATTGACCATGCAATTAATGACCCGTATTCTATTACATATTAGATAGTGGCTGTCCCGTCGTCCCGACGGAAATGTGGGGAACAGATGCTTATGGTCTGAGTCCGTGAGGTCTGTGTAAATTTAAACTTAAAAAATTAAAGGTAAGGGCAAAATCGAAAATATCTATTTGACTATACAGTCATGATCCTATTATGTATTTTTAATTTTAATTTTAAATGAGTGATTTTTGTTAATTTTAATGTTTAATTTTTAAATTTAAATGATTTTAGAATGTTTATTTTTAAATTTTAAATGAATTTTTTTTTCATATTTTGTCTTATTCCTATTTTGTTCTATTTCTATTTTATCTTATTTCAGGAGTAATTGATTCAGATACGAAAATACATGATGTAGCGATGAAAAAATCTCGTCACTATATGTGTGGTGGTGGATTGTAATCTATTATATATATAGATATTTATATAGTAAAATTGGTTGTTTTTGATATCTTATTTCTATTTCAGGTCTAAATTACGTATTTCTAAGACTTTAATGAGTTTTTTGCAAAATATAGCAGAAATGAGAATAAATCGAGCGAAAATCGAAAGTTTTGGCAGAAAAACAAAAACTACTGGACTGAGTCGGAATGTCACTCAATGAAGTGAATGAATCAGAGATATGTAATTCGACTGACCTTGGTGGAAGCTCGATTGAGTATATGGACCTGAAGCATGCATGTCAGTCGACCAAGTTAGTTAGAAGGTCGACCGAATTAAGAAGAGATGAGTAACTCGACCGAGTTACAAAAAAGCTCGACCAATTAATTACATTTGCATATTATTTTTAATTTTAAAAAATAGTTTTGACAATAGTGAATGCGTCTTAACCTTGCCTCATAGTTTCAAGTCTTATTACACTTTTAAAATAATTTTAAAAATAGTGAATGTTTATCTACTGAACTAAACTGAACTGAACAGAAATTAAATTAATGTCAAAAGAACAGACCCTTAGAGCAAGCTAGGAAAATTCTAGGCATGTTAATTGAAAGAAATAGAAAGAATTTGCAGCTGAAGGTACATCAAAGGGGGTATTTGGAAAATGTGGTAAGTAAGTTTGGAGAACTTACCAACAAGGTAATACCTGTCTCCTTGGCTTCTCATTTTGTGTTGGATAAAACACAGTGCCCTGTTTCTAGGAATGATATTGCTAAGATGAGTGATATTCCATATGCTAATGCCTTAGGATCTTTAATGTATGCAATGATTAGTACTAGGCCTGACTTGTGTTTTGTCATGTCTTTACTGAGTAGATTTATGTCTAACCCAGGGTATGAGCATTGGTTAGCACTGAAACATGTCTTGGTTTATGTTAAAAATACTTTGCATATAGGACTTAGTTATGGAAAAATTAAGAATGAATATCACTTATTTCTTTACAGTAGGAAATAACCTGGTAACATGGAAATCTCAGCTACAACACTTAGTTACATTATCTAGCACTGAATCTGAGTATGTAGTTATATGGTTTCTTGCATGAAATAGGGATTAGCCTAAGTGTGCCTGTTATTTCTCTGATAGTCAGTCAGTGTTATTACTTAGCAAGAATCATGTTTACCATGAACGTTCTAAGCATATTGCAGTGAAGTTTCATTTTATTTGTGAATTGATAGCTAGTGAAGCTGTTAAGCTGTGTAAAATCGACACTGAACTGAATCCTGCAGATATGGGAACTAAAATTGTTTCTAACAACAAGTTCAAGCTCTACTTGAACTTTCTCCATGTAAAGTGACTTTGATTGCAGGTACCGAGCAATGAACATGTCCAAATGTGCACTATCTGAAGATAGAGGAAGGATAAGAGAACTTGAAGCTTTGCCCCTGATCAGAATTAAGGGGAGAATTGAAGTAATTCTGGGTCATGGTCACTGTCCAGTACAAGCCCAATCCGCGAAGGAGAGGAGCAGCCGATGAACGCGTTGCAATGTTGCTGCCTGACACAAACTGGTCCGTCAGCAAATGATATATATACAAAGATATGAGACTGAGAGAAACACAATTCCATTTTTCAGTTCTTCTCTCTACCTCATCCGAGCAGAAAAATTAGGGTTTGATCTTCCTTGCGTTCGATCTCCATTTTCAGAGCGGATCTGTTAACACATGCAAGTGGTTGATCTGTGTAATATGAGTAGTCTTATTGCTATCTTGAGTGATTTCTTTGTAGTTTTTCGATCGGCTTGATCGCAAACGCTCATGTGTTAAGCTTTGTAACTTGAGTGCAAAGTGAGGCCAGGTAGTGAGTGATTTGAGATCGATAGAAGTTGTAGGCTGTAAATACTCCTGCGGCAGTGATTAATGTCTGTGACTGATAGTGCATCTTTTGGGCGGTCGAGCTCACCGTGGTTTCCTCCGGCGTTACACCGGTTCCACGTTAAAAATTCGGTGTGTACTTTCCTGTTTTAACTTTCTTTACGTTCTTGTTCTTGTTAGATTAATTAGTCAGTAGATAGTTTAGGCATTAACTTGCTTAAATCAGTGCTGCTTAGTTAACCTACGAATCCAAGAACTGCTCTGGATATTGTGAATATTTCTAGACTACTTGCAATACTGATTAGTGTTAGGTTCATTTCGTGACACACATCAGTATAGAAAATGAAGTAGGAACCATCAATTAATCTAAGTAAATAGACTACAATTTACTTGTGCCCTATCCTTGCACAGTCACTAGCGTTCCAGCTATATTTCATCGTCGATAAATATTATATTTCATGTGTCCATAAGCATCCTCGTCGACTTGTAACATGTTAATAAGATCATATAGCTTTTTTCATTTGTGGTCCATCTAGCATCTGAAATTACTCTTTTAGGGCAGGTATGTCTTTAAAGTCAGTAAGTAAATCATTTAGTAACCAAAATATCCACTTCAGTAGGACAAGTGTTCTGAATTAGTGATAACCCCTCTTGATGATTTACCTCATATTTCAACTACCAAACTGCACGTCTTTACTTGATTCATAAGTATCCAAAGCCATCGCAACTTGCATTGGACTTCTTTCTTTTCTTGGTCTTCCTAGTACGATGTCCTTCGGTCTCTTGCATCAACAATTCATTTAAATCGTAGTATTAGCTTCCTACTTTACACTCGTGTGATTGCGATGAATGATATTTGTATGTGTAATTACGTCATAAGCTGGACTTGTGATTGAGTTTAGGAGTGAACTAGTAGTAGTGTTCATGATGGGTCATCTGAAGTCTGAACTACCTCTATTTATTATAAGTAGGTTTAAATCTACCACCTGTGAATCTTTTAGGAGTACATCTCACGGATTATGATATGTGTGTCACTTTCCATGACCCCGTTCCGCAATCCATGGACATTTGTCCTAAACTTAATTAGTATCTTCATGCACTAGTTTCCTTCTCACATCACTCCTACGTAATGCCGAATCATATTGCAACTTTAATGACTCTAAAATCTTTCGAGAATCGTGTTCAAATTCTGAAATTTTATTTTGAATTCTAGTAACAGGGTCGTGTTTTATCGGAGTTAAATTTGTTTGAATTATTTTTATCCTAAGTGGTACAGGCAAAGCACCGCGGCCGCCGTGGCCCGTCAGCCGGCCAGCCGCTGGTCGAGACATAAGTTCATTTAACGTGTGTGAGAAATAGATCAAAAATTATCAAACTAAAGAATGCAATAAATACAACTACAAACATTGAATGAGATGAACTAAGCAAAGCATGGGGGCTGTGAAATTAAATGTAGTCACTAAAAATACTTGGCCTGCAATCTTAGTTACGATAGCTACGTCCCTCAATGTGCACACACATTAATGTGTTTCTATTGATCTCATATTCATATGCTTCCTTTTTTTAAGGATGTTTGTGTGTATGGGTCAGTAACTTGTTTGATTATCAAGAAATAATCATGACTAAATTGCTTGTAAATTTATTTCCAAATTTACATTCAACCTTTTCCTAACAAAAATCAAATGAATTGATATAGGTTGATGTGTGGAGTTAGAAATCTGAGAACACACCTAGTTAAAGAATCGATGATCTATATTTACTGTGCAATAAATAATCTGAATAATAAAATATGAGTTGAACGATCAGAGCTCAACCGTTACTTATCCTATTTTGCACGCATTATATATGTAAATATAATACATTTATTAACAAACGAACGACAAATCGTGTAAGAAGAAGAAGCACAAAGCGAATAGTCCAAAAGTTGTAAGTATCAAATCTATGAAATTCAAATTTAAGACTCCGTTTGGTTGCGAGAAAAAAGAAGAAAGGAAAATTTTGAGTGTAAATGAAATTATGTATTTGATTGTAAGGGAAAATATGTAAAAAATAGGCAAATTAAGATCAATTTTTTCTTACAACTTTCTCATTTAGAAAATCGTTTTTTTTTTAATTTTCTTTTCCTCACTTTTTCCCCGCAATCAAACAGAGCCTAAAATTAAATAATTAAGAAATGTTACACCTTTAGTAAGCACGTACGTAGTCGCTTCTCTAAATATAATTACTAAGTTAATTAATTAAGCGGTTAAACAATTCGGAACGGACCCGTCAAAAAATCAATCCACGTTACGTGTCAACCAAGTTTCGCATTTCACACACACATACATTCACCGCCCGAACGGCGACGTTTATCACACTCAATCCAATATAAATAGCGCCGATCCATCTCTCACCAAACTCAAACCCCCTCCCCACCCCCCAAATTCGAGATTAAAAAGAGAGAAGCGAAAATGCAGAGCGATGACGTCAGCAGAAACGGCGGCGTGGACCGCGTGAATGAGTTAACAGTCTGCCCTAGCTTCAGTACTTACTACTCGGATCGTCAAGCCGCAGCCGCCAGAGCCATTAACGAAGTTTTAGCTGCCGCTAGTTCGTCGTCTAATCAGTTCGACGAGGACGAGTTCGGCTTCGCTACAGGAAGGTTCGAGAAGAGCAATTGCGTTGTTTATGAGGATGGTTTGGATGACGAAGAATTTGAGTTTTCAATTTTGTGTAACGAGAACGAGATCGGTCAGATCTTCCCGATCTTCGACCGAGATCTTATCGGCGAAGCGACGGCGCGTGTGTCATTGAAGAAGCTTTTTCTAGAGGAAGAGCTTGTCGATCGGGAGTCGGAATCGGAAGCGGAGGATGAGTTTGAGAGTGTTGAGCCGGGGACGTACTGCGTCTGGAGACCAGCAAAAACTCCTCCATCGCCATCGCTATCGCCTTCGAGATGTAAAAAGAGTAAATCAACAGGATCGTGTTCGAAGCGATGGAAGCTTCGAGATCTACTTTTGCGTCGGAGCAACAGCGACGGAAAGGATTCGTTTGTTTACTTATTAACAAATCCTTCGTCGTCAACGACGTCGTCTTCGAGTTATTTGAATTCGGATGAAGCGAAGTCGACGACGAGGAGGAGAGCTTCTGCGCATGAGATGTTTTATGTGGAGAAAAGAGCAGGGAAGGAGGAGGAGAAGAAGAGATCTTATCTGCCGTATCGGAATGGGCTTGTTGGATTTGGATTCTTCCCGAACGTTACTAATAATTTCCGCCCCTTTTGATTTCTCTCTCTCGCTGCGGCTTCTTGCTTCAGCTTCTACTGTTGTTTATTGATTAATTACTCGGGATAATTTATTTATTTATTTATTTAGTAGTTAAAAGGATTCCATGGTTTTGATGTTTATTCGATATTTGTGGCAGTGAGTGGGTTTGAAAAAGATCATACGATCTTATATTAGCAGTTAATCAAATGGAAAACAACATTGAATTTTGAATCAGAGAAGGTGAAATTGGAGATGGGGAGAGAGTGATGGTAGCTGGGGGTGTAGTAGTCTGTCTTGATGTGGATTAAAGATAGGAGGGAAGGTATTAGAAACAGCTGATAAAGTAGAGCAGTGACTTGATGGGCAGCTGAGACTGTGTGTGGTAGTTCAATTGTGTTTATGTTCTTCTTCTTCGGTTGTTGTTGTTCTTGTTGGGTTGGTTTAATTACTAGTAGCAGTGTAATGTCGAGTCCAGAATCAAGGCCGACATGCACAGAACAGCCAAACAACAGCTAGCATGAAAAAAGTATATATACATATCCATACGGTTGGTTTGGTTGTCTTGAATGAGCGAAAGTAAGACCCTGGCTGACATTTTCCGATGATGCAATGGGAATCATAACCCATTGTTTAATGTCGGTCACCACTAAACTGAAACATCTAACATCAAAATTATGTATGTACTCTCACTTACTAATTACTAAATCCTCCTCATTCTTTCTGCTTTCCTTTTTGAATGTTCCTTTATATTATTTCTATTTTCTTTATAGTAATTATTTCTCATCTTTCTCTATCTCAATACACTATCTTTCTTACTTTATTACTATTCATTTTCATACTTTTACATTATTCTATCACTCATATAATCATTTTTTTCTCTTAATACACTCTCTTTCTTACTTTAATAGTACTATTCACTTTTCTACTTTTACGCTATTCACTCACTCACACAATCATTACAATCTTAATATTATGTCAAATCATCAACTGTACAGAACATTTCAAGACGGAGGGAGTAAATAGTGTGGAATCATAACACTTCCATTTACTACAATTTACATGATGCGTTCACAAGGGCAGATAGAGAGATATTGAGACATGGACCATCGAGCAATCACGATAAAAATGAATCGTTGGCAAATGAAATCAAAAGTAGTGT
Organism: Echeveria elegans; assembly: GCA_035048345.1. Lineage (NCBI taxonomy): Eukaryota > Viridiplantae > Streptophyta > Magnoliopsida > Saxifragales > Crassulaceae > Echeveria > Echeveria elegans. The sequence goes on from JAWWMW010094393.1 coordinate 8,307, forward strand.
CATTATTGAGTGGTTATCATTATTGTCCCATTTCAATCACACAATTAATAATTCTCGCAATTAGCATAAGTCATTTTGCTGCCCCATCTTGAATTATTATCTTCCAACTTCCAATACAATACTCCCTACATGCCATATTATAAATACTTATTCTTTTTTTAAGCTTATTAAGAAATTATCAAATACATTAAGAAAATTATAATTTTACCTTTCAACTTATAACAATATTTAAATGATAATCATTAAATATATTTATTTTAAATATATTTATTTTATTCATTAAATCTAAGGATAATATGGTAAACTTTTTCAAAATTCTTTCTTTAATTAATAAGTGGACATGTATTTTGGAACATCTTAAAAAGAATAGTTGACCTATATTATGGAACAGAGAGTGTATAAAATAACTTAATAAATTGGACAATACCAAACAGGAAAAAAAAGTAATCTAGAATTATTAGAACTCATTTTGACGAAGAAGATAAGCTAGTGACAATGCATTTTTGTCTTTAGACAAGCTTATGTTTTCTAGTGTGGTCGTATGGTGGGTGATATAGGCACTTTATAGGAAGTGGGAACATGTTTTGTACATAGCTATTGGCTTCTGTCGTTTGGAGATGAGAAATTTGAAAACAATGTTTCTGGTTATCTTTGAATTTTTCTTCTCCCCCTTCCGACCAACTCTCATGCTCATACCCTCTACATCACACTCTCACCCAACTATCGACACAAAATGAGACAATGTCCCTATCGAAAACTCCTAAGACTTTAGATATTGCATAATCTTCACCATTGTGTGGCGTCAACTGAAAAACACAAGTCTCGTGCCCGTGGAAACGAGTTGATGGATATCATCATATTTCATGGTCCGACTCAACGCCTCCATGCATGAAGATGGACTTGAACCACCAGCTTTTTCTATGAAATAAACAAATGACTGACCACGACACAAAGAGGTCTGATGTCATGTTTGTGTCCAATAGAACTTTACTAAAGCAAGTATGAAATGGAAATTCAAATCTTCCAGCATATCCTTGAACTACACAAAAATCATGATATATATGTTCAGATATGATCATTTGGAAAATACGCGGTTAAGAAACAACAAAGTCAACCAATGACTCAGCTTACACAACAATTCTCAATTGTGTACCCTCTTTTTATTTGCAAAGCTTCAACCATGTCATTTACCGTGTGTTGTGGGCTTTCCGCACGCCTGAAAACATGTTCCAAGTGCTGTGCATTTCTTGTTTCTGACCTTATCTGCTGCTACGAAATTCGAAGTTCACACCAATTCATACTCAAAAATCAGTCCAAATACACGAGTGGAGAGCGACGCACGGAAGCGAGGAAGAGAGGTCGAAGGCAGGGCGAACCATGGGTTCATTTTGAACCAATTTTTTTTGAGTAGGCTATATAATGCCAATTTGTACACTTTTATTCATAAAACAAACCTCCATGACATTAATTTTACCAATAATATACACTATTAGTACATATCTCACATGAAATATAACTTTTTCATACCATTTTTAAAAAAAAATAGCATGTCTTTTATCAACTTGTTTCATAATATCGTAAACGTTTATTTGAAAATAATAATCTAACAAAATCATAGTGTAAAAACATCTTATTTTATTTTTAGAACTTCAAAAATATTGATAATTAAGCCTAAATGTTATGAAAATAAGTACTTTATACATGTTACCATCGAAATGTTATTGTTTTCAAAATGATTTCAGCAGTATATTTTTAGAAATTAGGATCAATATAGTATAGTCATGACTTACATGTCTATGTCCGGCTTTAATTATTTTATTACTTACTCTTTTTTCCTAATAAACGATAAACTATGAAGAAGATAGTGTATGATTCAAATTCAGCGTTGTTATTTGTCGCGCAGCCATAAACAACATCGTTTTGCTTAATGTGACATCACTTTTATATAATAAATTTTAAAAACGATATTGTATTGTCAAAAACGATGTCGTATGGCTTGCCGCGCAACACTGAATCTGGTTCAGATAGTATATTAGTATCTATCATATAAGCTAATAAGACGATGTAATTTTTTAAAAAGACTTCTACTGTTTGTTCATTGAAACGTTTGATAGAAGAAAAAAATTATCGTATGTTGCTTACTCTATGAGAAAAAAAATAAAATGACTAATTTTTAAAAATAATATTGTATTATATGAAATATTAGCCCCGCGTAAAATTAAATCCTGGATTCGCCCCTGGTCGAAGGGCGAGTGACGACGACCTTCGGCTAATTCTTTTTCTTATCTTCTCTTTTATTGTTTTTCTTTATTTTCAATGATGATGAATTACGCGGGAATGTGTATTTAGTTCAATTGTATTGGGTAAGAGCATGGATTTTTTGTAGTCATGTTTTGAGACTCACGCTTCATCTATGAGAAAGTTTTATTATTAATTCTTATGAGTTTTATTTTATGATTTCGATTTTAATTTAATAAGGGAGGCTTTAACGGGCAAACTTATTAGACTGATTGAACAACTGAAAAGTGACAATACAGAGTAGCGATAAGTTAGATTACTCTACCTTAACGGAGTTCGTGTACATTTAAACTAGAAAAGAATCAATAACGTTACTATAGATATTAGATATAGATCTCACAAAAATTTTCACAGGATAAATGTTACTCCCTCCGTCCCAAATTATAAGTCAACTTCCTATTTGCACGCATATTAAGAAACTTTATGTATGTATAAAAATGTCCTTTGAGTGTATTAGTGTGACTGCATTTATTGCAACTATTGAAAATATAAAATTTATAATTAATGCATGAGTAATATTGTCCATTTATTATAATTTTTTCCTAATTAAGTAAGCGGATCTATAAAATGAGACATCCAAAAAAGGAATAGTGACCTATAAATCGGAACGGAGAGAGTACTATACAAATTCAATGTTACACCTAACACCTGACATTCAATATTTTACATTTTAGTTGCATTTAAATGTCAACATGTAGTCATGTAAATTGCCATATATATATATATATATATAAATTATACGTTGATTAATTTGAATCGACCGATCCAGATTATGTTATTCTATCCTCCAAACTAGTAAGACCTTAGCTGTCACTCAGTTTGTCCTAAAATTGTGCAGATATGGTCAAGCTTGACCATCTGATGCTAT
>JAWWMW010094414.1:0-11470 GCA_035048345.1 Echeveria elegans
TCAATCAATGCATTCCCTACAAACAACTCATCCTTTAGTCCATGTTTTATGGCATATACGTGGATGATCAAACCAATGTTCCGATCCTTGGCCGGTGCACAAGTAGGTAGAACAGCTGCAATCGTAACCGCATCCATCTCAACACCGAGTAACCTCATTTCATTAAAAAAATCCAAAGCATCCGAGGCAGTGCCATACTGGCAAAGCCCTGAGATCATAGCATTCCAAGCACCCAAGTCTCTAAAAGTCATCTCATTGAATAAATTAAGAGCTAAACCTGTGTGCTTGAATCGAGAATACATATGGATTAAAGATGCCGCAACATAAACATCCCAAATAAGCCCAAGCTTAAAGACCCAACAATGCATCTTCACCCCATCTGTCAAATCATTACACGCCTTCAAAACAGATGGAAATGTATAAAAATCAGGCCGCACGTCAGGGCTCTGAACTAGATGATAAAAACTTTGAACCGCATTGCGAGAACAACCATTTCGAACATAAATCGATATCATTGAATTCCACGTGTATAGATCCTTGTTACGAATCCAATCAAACACCTCCTTCGACAACTCGGGATTGCCAAGATTCGCATAGACATTAATAAGGCGAGTGGACAAGTGAATTCTTTGAATATTCCCCGACACCATAAGTAAACCGTGAACACGCCTTGCACCGTCGATGTTATAACATGAGCGAAATAAACGCTCAAAGTCAATATACGCACTTCGATAATCATCTTCGTATGCCAATGCATCAACCGAGATCGAATAATACAATCTAGAAAATACAGGCCTTTTACACACAAATCTAAATCCATGCTTCAAACTGGAAGCTGGCACAAACCTGCAGAACAAGAACACCAAACTCATTCAATAACATAAATCTCAAATCTTCAACTACAAGATTAAAACCTTACAACATTATGCTGAAAAATCCTTATTTAATAAAACTTTAAGTTGGCTATAAATATAAATACCCATATCCTAAAACATTTCGAAATTCAGATACACAGGAAACTATAAATTCAAAAAAGGTGGGATATTTTGATTACTTTCAAGACCCAGTTGGATACAAAATCCAAGACAATAACTGAGGTTGAGTTAGCAAGCCTGAAAGACATACCTAAACATACATTTAAGTTCAATTGATCAACCAAAGCTTCCAAACTTTCCACCTTTTCAGCTCCAGAGTCATTCCGTTTAGGGAAGAAACGAATTGACGCAACTGGGTATTTCTGTAGAAGCAACTTCAATTTTGGGAATTAGGTCTATCAGGTTGAAAGTGAGAGAGAGCTCTGTAGCAGGATGGAAGAGAAGATACAGTCTTTTGGGCCCAGATTGAAGCCCATTAACAACCACAAGCCCGTTTATAAATTATTCTAAAGATAATACTCGTACAGTAATAATTTTTAATATTAAAATAAATAAGTAATCAAATTTTGTTAAATAAAAAAATAATTTCGATTAAACTTTGTACTGTAGAGTGTAGTCTGTAGCACATTGTTCTTGCTATGCTATCACGACATGTATAAAATACATTTGACTACGCGACTAATTAAACTGTGACTAAATCCTGCCACAAGACACCAGCAAATTTGATCAACTTTACCCAACTAGTCCTTCACCACGCTTCTAGCTCTTGCGTGACCGATGAGCTTGCCCACAATTGCCAAACCGAAATCTGAGGTTGTAGCAAGTCCAACGCCTTGTGATGACATTTCCATCTATAACTACTCTTGCATTGTTGACCATGTTAGTCAGCTTGGTTAAGACCGAATGATGTGCCGTAGCTTTCCTATTCTGTTTTTTTGTATGAACATTAAATTTAAATCTCTTCTCATGGAAATAGTAGTCATGAAATGATCAGATTCGGACAAACCTTTAGCAATCCTTGCTTGTGCAAAACTGCCGGGGAAGAGGCACATGCGCCGTACAATCTCCCACTCGTGCCTTGCTCTTTGAGCAACTTCTTTAGAATCTTGGATTTGTGTAGCCGCTCCATGCCCATGACTCCTCCCTGTGGTTCAAGTTATTAATTACAATATAAAGAAAAAGCTAACACACATTTGATTCGATTTTTTCACATGTTCTAGAGACCTCACCGGCAAAATAATCAAATCATATATTGAATCTGAAACATCTCCGATCAGTCTGTCTGCAACAATTTTTGTTCCTTGATATGCTTTAATATGAACAGACTTTTCGACTGAAGCAACGATAACCTCAATCTTCCCCCGCCGCAGAATATCTATGACTGTCGCCACTTCAATTTCTTCCACACCATTAGCAACAGGAATGAGAACCTGCTCAATGCGCATAGACATAAATTAACACTAAAATACTTGTGGCGAGAGTCACATTAACTAAGGGACTTGTTCACGGTGAAACAAGGGGGTATAACAAAATGAGGAAAGACACAATAGATAATATTAACAAGAGTAGTTTAAAATGATTTTACCTTAGGCGGATGATGGAGGGTCCACTCCACCTTGTTGAATTCTACTGCTCGAGATGTATCGTCCGTAATATGCATTGTCTAGAAACATCACGAGTCAGTGACAACTTTTTGTTTGGATAACAAGAGAGAAAAAAGGAAGTATTTTCCTAGAACTGCCACAATATGATACTGTTTAGGATGAATAAAAACTTAAAATGATCAAAGTGAGTTAAGTTGCTTCAATCTCACAAGATTCGTCACCCATTACACATACCAGAGAATTTCCAACGTCCTTTGCAATAGCCTCGCCATACATTTGCTCCACCAGCGAAATAGCAAACAAAAAAGCAGTTCCAGGGTCACGGCTTGTCGTGAGCTCTCCAGTGACTTGAAGATTTGATTTGACAGCCCAAAAGGTTGGTAGTTTATCCATGAAAGCCGGATGGCCTGTTACCTATCAAGGCACTTAAAATCACCAAATCATTTTACAACGTCGTACAAGACGACAAAGACTGTGTTTTCAATGAAATAAATATCTGCTTTCTTTTTATAAGACCCCATGGTTGCAACGTCACAGCCGGTGCTGCACAAATTGCTCCGTACAACTTCCGGTCTTCCACTTGCTTGCTAGTAATTTTCTTCGACATTTCACAATCTCTCAACCGAGCAGATCCAGGCATCCCGCCCTTTGACCATTATTCATAAACCACAGTCAGCAGCAACCCGCAATCAATCACATTTCGGACAACTACCCATTATTCATCAATAATTTCCAAAACAATGACGAATAAACACAAAGCCAGTACCCAACAACACACTTAAAACTCAACAACTAACCGGCAAAGCAACAAGATCATAACTTTTATCAGCGCACGACAAGATGAAAACATCAGCCACAAGTTTAGTACCCGCGGAAGCCTCAACCTCAAGCTGCCGCTCAATAGACGCCACTGTCACCTCCGCCCCAGCTCCACTTAAAACATCAATTGACAAAACAGCCTCCATTTCCTCAGCCCCAAATCCAATTGGCACCAACACCTATAAACTCTCCGAAATCCATTAAAAATCACATCTTAAAACTTCAAAACCCTAAACCCTCCAAAAATCTAAACACCAAATTTCAACTACAAAACATCCAACTCAACTGGCCAAATAACAGACCTTTTTAGGGCCAATCGGATCACTGACCACGGCAGGAACAGTTATCGTAGCAGTGGACGAAACGGCGTCGTTCTCAGTCCTGCACGCTTATATTGAACTGGCAGCTTTCCGAGGCTGAGCAACTCAGCACACACCCTCTTCATGCCAAAAGCACACACTTTCTGCTCGAAACACGAAATGGGTACCCGAATTGAGAAGTTACATGTCATCAAGTTCATCGCTGCGGCCACGCTTCGTATCTCCGGCGTCGGCGACGAGCTAAAACAGTAAAGTGGGAATTGTCTAATCCTGATTTACAATTGTTGCATCTTCAGACCTATCTCTGTTTGGATACAGCCATACAGGGATAAGGTTATCCTCGTTTTGGAACTGGATAAATGTTACAGCCAGATATCGCGTAGCTAAACAATCTGAAATTTTGACGAGCGGAAGAAGATGAAGATGACGACGACCAGCTGACGTGGCACGACTCGGTTGGTGCATAAAATCAACTCACCGAACCATCGCCGCACACAGATATAGAGAGAGAGAGAGTGTGTGTGTGTGTGAGTGATCGGAGCAAACGTCGACGCATTAATGCTTAGGGCTTTAGCGAAGAGGACAGCTGCGGCGGAGAGTTCGAGGCGGGGAGTATGGCGGAGCAAGAAGTGTGTATTCAACCAGACTCGTTCGATGTCGATAGGAGTATTGCCGGATGGAGTTGAACGGACGAGTGAGGCTTATGCGGCGAATTCGAAAGTGATGGAGGGATTGATTTCGGAATTGCAGTCGCATGTTCAGAAGGTTATGGCTGGTGGTGGAGTTGAAGCTGTGAAGAGGAATCGGAGTAGGAATAAGCTGCTTCCTAGGGAGAGGATTGATCGGTTGATTGATCCTGGCACCTCTTTTCTAGAGCTTTCTCAGGTACTGGTTTCCGTAATACTACTCAAATTGTGATAATATTACAATTTGATAGAGGAACATGGAAGACTTATTGTTTTTGTATAGAAGCTTTATGATCCGACATTAATTGGGTTTAATTTTGGAATCTGTGTGTCAATGGTGAATGTAATTTGTGTGAGATGTTGAGTCAAAGCTTGCAGGGCACGAGCTATATGAGGACAAGTTAGCGTCAGGAGGGGTTGTGACTGGTATAGGGACAGTGCATGGATGGCTATGTATGTTTGTAGCGAATGATCCGACGGTGAAAGGAGGGACGTACTATCCGATCACTGTGAAGAAGCATCTAAGGGCGCAAGAGATTGCTGCGAAATGTAAACTACCGTGCATATATCTGGTTGACAGTGGTGGTGCTTTCCTTCCGAAGCAGGCGGAAGTGTTCCCTGACAAGGAAAATTTTGGGAGGATTTTTTATAACCAAGCGACTATGTCTGCTGAGGGTATTCCGCAAATTGCAATAGTGCTTGGTTCTTGTACAGCTGGAGGTGCTTATATACCGGCAATGGCTGATGAAAGTGTGATGGTGAAGGGGAACGGTACCATATTTCTGGCTGGACCCCCACTTGTTATGGTTAGTTAGCATTTTGATGTTTAAGAATGCAATTGAGGGGAAGTTATGGGTTGTTCGAGAATCAACTATTTTCACTATTAGAATTTATATGTGCATATCATTTATTCTCCTGACAGTAGACTGCAATGGTTGTGGTTGCTGCGTGCATTTAGGACTTATTTAAGGGTTTATTTGGTAGGCTGCCACAGGGGAAGAAGTCTCTGCAGAGGATTTAGGTGGGGCGGTAGTACATTGTAAGACATCTGGAGTTTCCGACTATTTTGCTCAAGGTATTGTTCATGTGTTCTAAGCTTTGTTGTACAATGGCTACAGTAAAGCAAAAGCTTCGCGAAAAATCTGCACCAAATGCAGTAGTTGATTTTCTTTTTTATTTCATTTAGATGAACTACATGGACTGGCAATTGGAAGAAACATTTTTAAGAATCTGCATCTAGCCACAAAATCTGGAAACGATTTGGTGCAGCATGCTGCTCGTGAATACAAAGAACCAGTTTATGATGTAAACGAGCTTCGTTCCATAGCACCAGCAGATCTCAAACAAGCCTTTGATATTAGATCTGTCATTGCTCGAATTGTTGATGGAAGTGAATTTGACGAGTTCAAGAAACTATATGGAACAGTGAGGCATTCAGATATATATCTGTTCTACTTCGTTTTGTATTAAATTTTTATCTGACTATTCAAATTATGTCCTGCAGACACTCGTGACTGGGTTTGCTAGGATTTACGGACAACCTGTTGGAATAATTGGGAACAACGGAATTTTGTTCAACGAATCTGCTCTGAAAGGCGCGCATTTCATAGAATTATGTGCTCAACGCAAGATTCCATTGATATTTCTTCAAAATATTACTGGGTTCATGGTAATTATAACCTGGGACTGAATTTTTTTCAGCCACTGGCGTGTTTGCAGTGTGTTTGTTTGTCGTTTACATTCTCTGTGACCTATTAGGAGAATTAGAACATGCATGAGAGATATCATTATGAGTTATTTTTATGGTCATTACGAGGTTCTGCAAAATAAAATCGATGTGATTTAGCTTCATTTCTGGAGCTGCATTTCTATGACAATGATGTATTATGTGTCATCATTTTTCATTCAACAATAGTGAGTTTAGTGTGCTTGGATATTTATTTCTGGCTTGAGGAGCTGATCAGCAGTTTGTTTTGCTTAGGTTGGCTCAAGATCAGAGGCGAATGGTATCGCAAAATCTGGTGCCAAAATGGTGATGGCTGTTGCCTGTGCGAAGGTCAGTTTACTATTTGTGTTTCAGGAAATACACTAATAATTGTGGAGCTGATTTTTGAATGCACGCTGCGATGATAAAGTCATAAAGCTAGCCCTCACTAATAATTTGAGCAGGTTCCTAAGGTTACAATTATAGTTGGTGGAAGCTTTGGTGCTGGAAATTATGCAATGTGTGGCCGTGCATATAGTCCTGATTTCATGTTCCTTTGGCCTAATGCCAGAATATCTGTAATGGGGGGTGCTCAGGTAAAATTCAAATCGGACTACAATAGTAGATGTGAATTTGTTTTTGAAAATTGACTGCGGCACCACATAACTTACCGGGTTGTCCTTTCCCAGGCAGGCGGGGTCTTATCTCAAATAGAAAAGGCCAACAAGAAAAAACTCGGAGTCCAAGTAAGTAAAAAGCCAGCACTGCCAACCTCTTGCATTCCAAATTACTCACACCAGACATGTTTAACATCCTTTTTCCTAACACCAATTCCACAGTGGACAAATGAGGATGAAGAATCATTCAAAGCCAAAGTAGTAGAAGCCTACGAAAAAGAGGGAAGTCCTTATTACTCCACATCAAGGCTCTGGGATGACGGCATAATTGATCCAGCAGATACTCGTAAAGTCTTAGGCCTCAGCCTTTCCGCTGCCTTGAACTGCCCACCTGACGACACCAAATTCGGTGTCTTCAGAATGTAACATTATACATCAGTACAGTAGTTTCTGTTCAGTCAAGTTATCAATGGAAATAAATTATCCAATATCGATATGCATGCTACCAATGCAACTTCACCAGCAAAACCTCGCGGCCGGCCCAATTATATATCTCAATAAAGAAACAAGGTGGGCCCATGTCAAAGATCCTCTGACACATGTACGGCGCAGATTTCCATAAAAGCACCCGAGAATCGCTCCAATAGAACCTTCCAAATCCCGTAAAATAAATAAAATCCCAGATTTTCACCAGAAAGAAAAAAAATTGCCGATCCCAATTCCCGAAAACATCGGCAAAAGAACACATCAACATCCGCTCAGTTGATGAATTCTCGGCGGCGTCGTTTAGCAGCGACGCTCTCTTCAATCATCTCCGACATCCTCACCCTCCTCTTCCCTCTCCTCCACTCCGATTACAATCCACTCTCAACCCATTTCGATTCAGATTCGTTGACCAAAATCCAACCTTTACTCCCACCCGTCCTCGTCTCGTCAACCCTCCTCTCCACCTCCGCTGTCACACTTCTCTCAAAAATCCACTCCAGAAAACGAAAGCGCGACGATGATCCCGAATCCACTTCCTCTGACGAGTCAACGGAGTCGGGTCAAGTCAAACATAATCCGTGTCGGATCCAAATCAACCCGGATTCATTCAAGCTCCATTTCAAAATGTCGTCTTCGACATTCGAGTGGCTTTCGTCATTACTCGAGCCGTTACTTGACTGCCGTGATCCGACTAACGCTCCGTTAAACTTGTCACCGGATGTTCGGTTGGGAATTGGGTTGACTCGGTTGGCGACTGGGTCGGGTTATTTGGAAATTGGGACCCGTTTTGGTGTGTCGGAGTATGCTGCTAGGTTCTGCACAAAGCAGCTTTGTCGTGTGCTTTGTACTAATTATAGATTTTGGGTTGGATTTCCGACTCAGGATCATGAAATTGAAAATGTGGTTTCGGGGTTTGAAGATATTGCTGGATTGCCGAATTGTTGTGGTGTGCTTCTCTGCCATAGATTCCAAGTTAAAACCAGTTTCAAAACCATTGCGGCGCAGATTGTAGTGGATGGTAATTCGAGGATTTTGAACATTGCCGCCGGGTTTCATGGTGATAAAAGTGATTACAAGGTACTAAAGGGTTCGACGTTGTTTAAGGATGTCGAAAATGGGACCTTGTTGAGTTCGAGTTCGAAAATTCCGAATCTTGAGGGTGTAAAAATCAGAAAATATTTTGTTGCAGGGAGTGAGGCGTACCCTTTACTTCCATGGCTAATGACGCCATTTGTAAATCCATTAAAAGGTTCCAACGAAGAGAGATTCAACAATGCTGTAAAGTTGATCCTTGACTCAACTTTAAAGACCGTCACAAGTTTGATGTCATGGGGAGTTTTGAGTGAGCCGATAGACGGGGATTTCAGGACTGGTGTTAAGTACATTGGTGCTTGTTCGATACTGCATAATGTTTTGCTGATGCGGGATGAAGAGTTGACAGTTGCGGATAGCTTGGATGGTAACTTGGTTGCACTTGAAGAGTTTGGTTTTTGTAGAGATGGTGTTTTAGATGATAGTGAAGGTTTGCGGACAAGGAATGCTTTGGCTAACAATTTCAAGCACTTGGGAACAAATGGAAACTAGAGAGTTTTCTTTTTGTAGTGTTGAATTCCACATGTCAGGTTCGATTCCAATGCTGTAGTTGTTAACTTTATTATTCTCATTCATTTCTACATTTGTAATAAAGTACTGTATCATTCTTCTCAAATTTTGTCATCTTGGAACGAAATCAGAATTGACATTCTTGCAAAATAATCGATATTGCATTGACAAACACCTTATTTCCGCGATTTAACTTTATGTATTCGTATCTTGTATAGCTTGTAGAGAATAACTGAACTCGCCGCATATTATTGAGTTTCAATTAAATTATTATGACCTTAGAAACACTAAATATGTAAAAAAAATTGATTACAATTTCTCAAAATACTGGGATCAACCGTATACAACTAGGTATACAACATGGGAAAATAGTCCAAAATCAGAATCAATGAATGATAACGACATAATGAAAAGCGATCATACATCAAAATTCCTTTCATATGCTCAATAAAAAACTAAAAACAAATAACATAAATAAACAATTGGACACTCTACAACTAAGCGCTAGATGAGATAAATTGTAGCTGAGTTCTACGTTATGGGAATAGCACCGAATTAGTTATTCCAAAAATTTAAAACTCATACACCATCGACATTCGCTGTAGGACCATTCAGAACTGTCGTAACATACTCCTTAAACACCCAACAATCCTAGTCTTGGCTGAGAAGTCCATCGACGATAGCTTAGCAACATGACATCCTTTGGACCCAGCTGCCTCGATTTAACAGGCGATAAATTTATCTTTCTTCTAGTCTTCTTAGGCACCTCAACCGCCACTTTCTCACAATCTTTCTAACATATATGCATTGTGCAGCACAAAGGACGACTGAATATTCGGCCCAGCGGTAATTCGTCGATCGGAGCTTCCGCCATCTTTACTCGATTTTTAAGGTTTCGCTTCAGCCCTATTTATCCATCGAATCTCTTCGCGGTCTTGAGACAAATCAACTCCGCCGCCCAGATCTGGCCAATTACATGCTCCAAAAACGGACCTCGCCCCCGCCGCCAATTTCAGTCATCAACGTCCAAACACGGCGGTCCAAGCTGCTCAATCGATCCAAAACTGGCCGATTTTTTAGCGACGGGAGCGGTTACGCACGGTTGCGGATGGTGTTAGTTTTAGTCTTCATGCATTTTTTTTCACAAAAATTAAATCAAATAATTCATGGGCCATGCACATAGAGTCACTCTCACTACAAAACATACCGGGCGCTCGAGATCACAAAGCCCAAATCTCATGAGTCGGCCCAATAACACACCATCAAAACCCTAAAGCCGCATCTCTTTCCCACATCTCAACCAGAAGAGAACAACAGCTAGGGTTTCCAATCGTCTCCGCTCCGCATTCGACACACACTCCGCTTACCCTAATAATGGCGACACCTCAACCAATCCAATCCGTCCAATGCTTCGGCCGGAAGAAAACCGCCGTTGCCGTCACTCACTGCAAGAAAGGCCGTGGCTTAATCAAGATCAATGGCTGTCCAATCGAGTTAGTCGAGCCCGAAATCCTCCGATTCAAGGCTTATGAACCAATCCTTCTTCTCGGTCGTCATCGATTCGCTGGAGTCGACATGAGGATCCGTGTTAAAGGTGGTGGTCACACATCGCAGATTTATGCGATTAGGCAGAGTATTGCTAAAGCGCTTGTGGCGTTTTATCAGAAGTATGTTGATGAGCAGACTAAGAAGGAGATCAAAGATGTGCTTGTCAGGTATGACAGGACTTTACTTGTTGCTGATCCGAGAAGATGTGAGCCTAAAAAGTTTGGAGGACGTGGTGCTCGCGCTAGGTTCCAGAAGTCTTACCGTTAGACCGGAGAAGATGCGGCATTTGCTGGTTATGGAGGATTTTATGTGTTTTTCTTGGATTTGAAGTACTTTTTAAGCGTTTTGGATTACAGTTTTAGTGATTTATGTACTTTGACTAATGCTTTTTGATGTGGTTTAACTTATTATATTCCGGCATTTTCAAAATTTTGGTATTCTATTTGTTATTTATTCATATGAGCGCATCTGTTTTTAATCTCAGTTGCATATGCTGTCTATTCCTTAGGTCGATTATGTGATTATACTGTGTGTTATGACCAGGATTTTTAGTGATTAATCTGTAAAGTTAGACGCAGGCATTTGCATTGTCATGTGTGTCGAACTTTTTGCTGGTGCAAATGTGTGCTGATTTTTTATGGCACAAATTGTAGGCTAGGGTCTGTGGTGCAAAGTATCTTGGTGGTCAATGGTGAAGGGATTTGAGTATAAGATGGTTCAACTTGTGCTCCTTGTTACACTTTCATTTGCTTGATTGCCGTTAATAAGCTACCAACATTTTGGAGTTCCTGTCAAGTTTTAGCTCTGAATGTGCAATTTTTGAACAAATGCGGATATGTGCACTCATTGAGTATTGTAGCATTTGTTTGTTAAAACTGATATGTGCAAGTTTTAGCTCTGAATGTGGTAATTGTTTTCGATTGGTGCTGTGCTATGGGATTTCAAGTGTTGATTTTTTTATCTGTAGTGTATTGATTGGAAGAAGTAATTATTTTCTGGTAATTGTTCTTGCGAAGGGATTTGGTGAATGGACTTTCGTTTCCTGGAGTGGTAACAATGGTGCAGGGAACTCCTTTTGAAGCAAAGAGTCTAGTCATGTCGACCATCGGAATCATATGACCTTGAGCCACCAAGGGAAAGAAGAAGACCCTTAAAGGTAAACAAGACTCTGATGAAGAACCCATTGAGCAGCCAATGATTCTCCGCGG